>JAODAL010023082.1:0-63402 GCA_025379985.1 Phyllomedusa bahiana
TTTTTTTTTTTTTTTTTTTTTTTTTTTTTTTTTTTTTTTTTTTTTTTTTTTTTTTTTTTGTACATTTACTAAAAAAGAATGATTTTTTTGGGGGTAAAATTTGTTTCTCCAGATTTTATAGACAAATGGGAGCCCTGCGGTACCTTTTAGGAACGAAAAAGGGTTTCGCCTGGGGTGCGCTCTCAATAGGGGGCCCCGCTCCTGTTGGGGGACTACCCCGCGAGGGGGCAATTTTCCCCCTTTTGGGCAGTACCACAAAATTATTTTAGATTTAGAGGAACCCATTTCTTCCTCTCTAGGAAACAAATTTTGGTGTTGTTGCTGTGGGCCCTCATTTTGGGAGGGCATTCTTTTAAGCATATCAAGAAAAAGTTATTTTTAATTGGGTTTTTTTCTTCACGTGAATTTTTGCAAAAATTTAACCCAAATAGGCAAAATTAGATTTATTCTGTGAGTCATTCACTGGGGAAAAGGGAGTGGGTGACATGATTCTATTGGGGTTTGGGTTATTGTTGGTTTTTAGTGGAAGAAAAGGTAGGTTATTTGGAAGTGAGGGGGTTACCTTTTGTTTGGTGTCAAGAGGGAATGTGGGTAATCTTTTGTCTATTAGGTGGTAGGTTAACTGGCTTTTAGTAATCTGCCAATTAGATGGTTAGTGTTTACTGTGGTTTACATTGCCTGATGTTTAGTGAAATTCAAAGAAACCTGGGGAAAAAGTAAGGTCCATGTCTAGTGGAGAAAGATTGTCATTTTTAATATGTAACCATGTTTCTAATTAAGGCGGTCGATAGGTGAGTAACATGATGTGTGTAAGTGTAAGTGAGTTACATATTGTCTAATGGGTGGGCAGGTGCCATTGTCATGATGTCATTCAAGATGCAGTCTAAAGCAAATGACAACTAAATGCGCAAAACTATCAGTTCAAATGTCCTGGAAATTGAGAATGGGAAAAAAGCAGGTTCTGGTTTCTCTAAGATGACCCTGACAGAATTTACGAATACTGCTCCACATACTTTTTTTAAATACAGAAAATATATTAAAGGGGTTTTTCCCACCACAAAATTAGTTTTAAATTTAATTTTATTTTTTTCCAAATATATGCTTTATTTTTCTGGCTTTGTTGAGGAGATGTTACGTTTTCTAACCGAGATTGCTAGAAATGTCCTGGTATGGTGGATTCACTGGGCCCACCGCGGGCGCATATGGTAACACACGCAGTGGTAGCCCAATCAGGTTTGGGTAGCCGGTGCTGGAAGGAGAACAGGGCCCCGCGTTTTGCCGGCAGGGCCCGCCAAGAAATTTCAGGGCCCCTCAGCTGAAGCGTCTGGGCCCCCCCATGACCCCGTGGCCCCACCCCTTCCCTACTCTGCCCCCCACCCCAGAAGAAGAAAAAAAATTCTGAGGTGAGCTCCCAAAAAAAAAAAAAATGCAACTGCGCCATTTCTTCGATTTTGTTTTTTGGGTTTTTCAACATAAATTTTCTATATTGTACATATTAAAAGGCCACAAATACCGAACAATGGCACCCATATTTTAGACGACAATATACCCCAAACCCAAAATAAACCCAAAAAACAGTATGCAAAAACCAAAAAAAACCGAAACCCATCACCACAAATCTACACAAAAAGACAAAGAAAAACAAAAACCATAGTGTTTCGAATGTAAAAAATATTATACAAACCCAAAATAACCCCAAAAATGCTCAAAAAGTGGTTTAAAAAATACATTTACTTTTTTTTTTTCTCCAACCTTTCCAACCTCCATGATGACTTCTCCAGCAATCACTCGCCCCGCAGAATTTACAACACAAACACCGATCTCCTATTTACCCTCTTCCTAACGGCCCCCACATGTAAAAATACCCCCCAAAAAGACCTCAAATGGTAATAATTGCCATTTACAGGGGGCTGAGGGGCCAGGATGGAGGTTGGAAGGGAGGGAAGGGAGGGCTGAGGGGCCTGGACAGGAGGTTTGGGGGAGTGAGGGGCCGGACAGGGAGGATGGAGGGGGGGCTGAGGGGCGGACAGGGGGGTGAGGGAGGCTAGGGCCTGGGCAGGGAGGATGAGGGAGGGGTGAGGGGCCTGCAGGGAATGAGGGGGGGCTAGGTCCTGGACAGGGGGATGGAGGGGGGGCTGAGGGCCTTGGGACAGGAGGATGAGGAGGGCTGAGGGTCCCGGACAGGGAGATGGAGGGAGGCTGAGGGTCTGGATGGGGAGGGGATGGGGGAGGGGTAAGGGGTTTCCCGACAGGGGGAAAGAGGGGGGGCTGGATTTTGGGACAGGGGGGATGGGGGAGGCGAGGGCGTGGAAGGGGATGGAGGGAGGGTGAGGGTTTCCCCCCCCGGACAGGGGGGGTGAGGGAGGGTGAGGGTCCTGGACAGGGGGGTAGGAGGGGTGAGAGCCTGGGAAGGAGGGGGAGGGAGGGCGAGGGTCCTGGACAAAGGGGGATGGGGGGAGGGCTGAGGTCGGGACAGGAGGGGGGAGGGAGGGCGAGGGTCCGGACAGGGAGGGTGGAGGAGGGGTGAGGGTCCTGGGCAGGAGGATGGGGGGAGGGCTGAGGGCCTGGACAGGGAGGAAGGAGGGTGGTTTCCGGACAGGGGGGAAGGGGGGATGGCTGAGGGTCCGACAAAGGGGGGATGAAGGAGGGGGGGTCCGGGCAAGGGGGGATGGGGGGGCTGAGGTTTGGGGCAGGGGGATGAGGGGGGGCTGAGGGGCCGGGCAGGAGGATGGAGGGAGGGCTTAGGGGCCTAAGGGGGGAGGAGGGAGGCTGAGGTCCGGACAGGGAGGATGAGGGATGGCTGATCCAAAAAGGGGGGAAGGAGGAGGGCTGAGGCCCCGGCGTAGGAGATCTTTAGGGGCCGGACAGGGGGGGTGGGGGGGCCCCTTTGGGGGGGTGATGGGGGGATGAAAGTGGGCACGTATGGGGGCCCCGGGGGGACCCTTAGGGGGGTGGATGGGGCCCCCGTATTTGGAAGTTTTGGGGGGCAGAGGGGGGCCCGGAGTGGGGGTTTGGGGGACAGGGGGGGGATGGGCACTGAAGGGGTGAGGGGGGCCCTAGGGGGCCCTGGAGGAAAAAAGAAGGGCCACACGGGGGAAGGAAAGGGGGGCCCGTTCCCCAGACAGATAAGAAAGGGGGGACCTTTGGGGGTTTTTGGCAGTGGGGGAAAAAAGGGGGGCGGGCCTCAGATGGATCGTCCCCGTGAGAGAGGGGGGGGGGCAGTGCTTACGAGGGTAAAAGTGAAAGTGCTGATGTCGTACCGGGGGGGTCTTCCTTCAAAGTGGGGTCTTTTTAGTTACAAGAAGAGGGAAGGGGTTTTTTTGTGAAAAAAGGGGGGGCCCCTCAAAGCGGGCGGCGCCCCCCCCCCTTCACGTTTCCTCCCGGGCCCCCATAGAGCAGTCCCCCTTACTGGTTTTAAACGATGGCCCTGGTACCGGAAAATGTATGGCACAGTCCGGGGTGTTGCAGGCTTGGTAGACGCCAGTATCAACAGTGATTAGCAGACAGGTCAACGCAGGAGTTCAGCAGGAACTGGAAAACATAAGATAAACATACGAGGTACAGCAGCAATGCACACAAGGGGTCAATCATGCAGGACAAACACAAACAAGAAAATGCCCAGGGGAAAAGGTAGGAAGTTCCTTTTGAAGGCAGATCACAGGTCCCCTGATTTTGGGCCAAAAGGAACACGACTCTTCAAAAGCAGGCAGTGCTGGCCCCGTGCCCCCAGAGGGGCATGGGTGCGCACAAGATGCCAGGACTGGGAAGCAATTTGGGGACTCAGACCCGTCAGCAAGAAAGCTGAGGACGCCCGGATTTGGGACAGGGGAGAACAAAAAGGGCCCGGGACACCAAGGATGCCCCAGCAGCCACGGGAGACACGGGCATGCTGACGGGCCCCACAGGGGCCCGGCCGGGAAACCTGACAGGAAAAAGATAGATCAGTGCACACAGGCTTCTCTAGGTTACCGTCCTGCCCCCCCCTTTTCCCCCTGGCTGTCTTTTCGAACAGGGAAAAAACAGATCGGCTGCGGGAACTTGAGAACAAAAAAATGCTCTTTTTTTGTTTAATTTGAGCTTTGTAGCTCTCTGCACTTATAGTTAACTATAGTTAACATCTCCTGCTCTCCTTCTTGTTTAGAAGAGCGTGAACTGAGCTAATGTCAATCACTGCTATAGAAATTTCCCAAATAAACCCAAAAAAAACAGCATCATGGATCTGAATCTGCTGTTGGCTCTGAAAGTGTGGTGGGACAACCCTTTTAAGTATAAACTGTAATAAAAAGAAATGTAAGTATTTTTGCAGTATTCCAGCTGAAAACAGGTCGTTCACAGTGAGTGTTTATGTACAATGAAGTGTGATGATGAGATACTTGTTTGCTATTGTGTATCCTTGATGTGTCACATCATTGAACTATGAAATGAATGTCATAAATAAATTATAATATTTGGCCCTGTCTATGTATGACCACATGCCGTGTTCTACCCTTTTTCTAGTCCCCTTTTGGGAATGTTTTTTTTTAGATTTTGATTTATGGAGACATAATTGGATTAGTTGTTAACGCAACATTAATTTCTTATATCACAAATAATCATGTAGAGACCTCAAATGATAACAAAAGATGGATCATGAGAGAAGAAACCAAAATGAAGCTCAAAACCAATAAACGAATTAAAACAGAACAGAAACATAGTCTTAACCCCTCAAAGCCAGCCTAAAAAAACCTTATGGTCAGTTAAATTTTTTTTATTTTTACCTTAGGGCCTGGGTAAAATACCTTGTTTATTGCTACATTTCAACATTGTTTTTTTGCTTTTCTTTAAATATCACATTTCACGGGGCAAAACCCTTTTAAGTTTTTTTCTTTGGGTTTATACATTTGTTTGATTCCCAATATTTGTCTTTTTTGTGTTTATGCAGAATAGGGACCATCAAATTTATACTTAATCACTTGTATTTAATTCTTGTGCACTTTTTATTTGATTATTTTTGTAACCACTTTTTTAAGTAATCCCATTAAGGGATTACTATTTAAGAAAATAATTTTACACTTCCTCCTGTATGCTATTATTAGGATTTTTAGAACAGTTGGGAAGGGACAAACCCCCACCCAAAAAAACTTATTACTAAAGAAGGACTGCCCAAAACAAAACCATGGGGGGGTTGGGTTTAAAGGGGGGAAAAATATATTTGATGTGGGAGAAAAAAGCCATGATTTTGAACACAACCCCTTCAGAATGATTCTATGTTTCATTGTCTCATCAGATACAGTGGATTGCAAAAGTCTTTATATCCCTTGAACTGTTCCTCATTTTTAAACATTAGCAGCCACAAACTTAACTCTATTTTATTGATATTTTATTTTAATAACAACAAAAAGTAGCAAGTGTTTGTGAAGTGATACGTGTTTATCTAAATTTTTGCAAATTAAAAAAACTGAAAAGTATGTCATGTATATGTATTTAGCCCCTGAGTCAAAACTTTGTAGAACCACGTTTAGCTGCTTTGATATGCGACTCTTGGAGTATTTTCCTACCAGCTTTGTCATCAGAGCTGGATTTTTACTCTTTTTTCTTGCCCATAGTTTAGTCAGTCGTTTGGTTGGGAACGTTTGTAAAAAAACATTTTTAAATTTTCCTGCCACAGATTCTCAATGGGATTTAGGTCTGGACTTTGACTGGAGTGTTTTAACATATGAATATGCTTTGATGTAAACCATTATATTGTAGCTTTGGCTGTATGTTTAGGTCATTGTCCTGCTGGAATTTCAACCTACACCCCAGTCTCAAGTCTTTTGCATCCTCTAACAATTTTTCTTCTCCGATTGCCCTGTATTTACCCACCATCTTCCCACCCAAACCTACCCCTAAACCCTGCTGAAGCAAAGCATGCCATACTGATCTGCCACAAACATCTTCACGGGGGGAGGGTTGTTCAGGGTGGATGACTTTTCCTCCACACGGGTTTTGGGCATTATGTTTTCCTTGTCCCCTACATAGCCTTTTGCTAACTGCAAATGGGACTTCTTATGAGTTGCTTTCCAAAAGGGCTTTCATCTTGCCATTCTTCCATAAAAGCCAGATTTGAGCAGTACACAACCAATAGTTGTAATGTGGATAGATTCTCCCACCTGAGATATGAATCTCTGCAACTCCTCCAGAGTGACCTTTGGCCTATTTGCATCTTCTCTATTTAGTGGTCTCCTTTTCTGGGCTGTTAGTTCAGGTGCACTGCCATGTCTTGGTAGGTTAGCAGTAGTGCCATACTCCTTCCATTTATGGATGATGGATTGAACAGTGCTCTGTGAGATTTTTTAGACTTGGAAATTTTTTTTTTTTTTTAACCTAATCCGTAATAACTTTGCCACAACTTTATCTTGACATCTAAAGTCCCTTGTTTGCATGATACTGTTTGTTCACTAATTTTCTCTAACAAACCTCTAAGGCTTTCACAAAACAGCTTATGAAAAACCAAGCAAAATTACATAAATGAATTTTTTTACAAATTTTAGGTGATTCTAAAGGGGAATTGGTTACACTGGATTTCATTTAGAAGTATCAGAGTACAGAGGGCTGAATACAATACTTGCTATTTTGTGTTGCTCCATCACATAAAATATTAAGTTTGCGGCTGTTACATTTTAAAATGAGGAACAGTTCAAGGGTTATAAATACTTTTTCAACAATAATGACCATTTTACTGTCTGCTTTTTTGGGGTAAAAGGCCAACTGCTCAAAAATGGGGCGAATATGCCCAGTCATTAGGGTTAATCCATAGTTCCATAAAGAACTAGGATTACGTCTCCTCCCCCGCTCGCACAATCACGAGGGGGGGAGAGAAGTGACATGTCAATTATACAGGGCAAAATGAATGTTAGGGGCCGCGAGTTTGCTGCCCCCCACCCCCGCTCCGAGCACACAGCGAATTGGGGGGCAAAAAGTCCCGAAATTTATTGCCGTGTGAACATAGCCTAACTCTTCTGCTCATGATATTCCAGTGCTGCCACAGTTCTTTTGTCTCCCTATGGTCCTCTGGCAATGTCATGATGTACATTGCTTACATGACCATGTAGCCTATTACTGGCTCCAGAAGTCTCTGCTTGCTTGTATGGCATATGACCACAGGAGTCTAGTGACTGACTCCCTTTTAATAAGTGAAATACTGATTTACTGTTGGAGAACCCAAACAGGGAGTGGATGTCTGGTGAGCCAAAAAAGGTCTTGGTGATAAAGGTGAGTACCATTTATTTTTCTATTTTCTCACACTCCCCAGCTAGGGCAGAAAAGTTTTAAAATTTTAAAGAACGTTTATCACTTTCTTTACTTAATTTTTGCTGCAATTTGGCCAAGATTTTCCAAACTGACTGTACTATAATACAGCGTATGGGTTTTTTTAAGACCGACTGCTGGGCCAAAACTTGCACCAGTAAAATGGGTGTGCGAGTATTAGGCTCAAGAAAAACTGGCCAAAAAAACTGAATGCGCAGGTGAACTTACCCTTTAAGCAGCCTAATCTCACAGTAGCATAGTATCCTTTCTGAAAGCATGCTGTTATAACATTTATAGAAGAAATATGTCACACTAGACTTACACTATTGCTGAAGTCATTAGAAGATCAATGTGACATGTTTAAGGGGCACCTATTACAGTTTCCCATTCATAACGGTACATTGCAAGTAGGAAGCATACGTTATATGTCAGCATCATGTCATCTTACACAGCTCTATGGAACTTAACACAAACATACCAGATGTGAAACAGCAAGTTTATTGCTCTTACAATGAGTGAATGGTCTTTAGTTTCAGCTAGTGAAGGACACACACAAGAGCAAGTTCATCTCTTATTAGTTTGAGAAAAAACATTCTACCAAGTTCAACCTTCACTTTCTTCTTGCCCTAATTTTCATCTGCTATCAATGGTGAATTTTTTTTTAATCTTGTAGGAAATCTATCTAATACGAAACAGCAGAGGGAAGCGGGAATGTGTTCGATTTTATTTATATGTAATAGAAACCATCAGTATAGATTTGTAGCCGAAAACATTTTATTAAAGCAATCTTTTGGGCTCAAAAGGCTCATTTTACATTATATCTATGCAGAAAAATCCTGATGTCCATCTTTTTTCTCTTGGTATTTAGATACTGACTTTTTAACTTTTTTGCGTAAAAAATCGTAATTAATATCTTTGCCATGCCTCTAACCCCACACAATCCATAAAACTATCTATAAAATGTCTGGTAAAGATAATGCTGCACTAAAACAGCACCAGACTAGAACCCCTTAATATTTAGGATCAAAAGCATTCAGAGCTTTATCTTGTCAGCTTTTGCTTGAATCTAACAGATACAAAAATGATGGCATGTTCTGTCAGGCTGTTTCTGTATGAGGATATTCTCAGCACTACTTCTAGAGGAGACGTTTTCCATACATGTTGAGACCTACAAAGCCTGTATAGCTCCATACTACAGGTTTCCTCCTCAGTCAAATACTTGCGTAGTATGGAACGTTGTGTGATGCCCACAGTGGCAAATGTTCCACATTTTGCCAATTCCCCTACACACAAGATTATTATGTAGCTACATTGTCAGACTGAAGCTTAAAGTGGTTTTGTCCCAAAGGCATTTCACTCCTGGTTTGACCTGCTTTAGCTTTAGTGTATTCAAAAAGGGCCATGTATGATTTGTTTGAACTGCATATCATGTGACCCAGCAGGCTTGACATTACCATGTCTTTCACCACAGTATGCTCACTCTAGTCAAACAAAGGTCTGTTTATTTAAAGAGCTGTGAGTAGCTACAATTTAGCTGAATTTTTAGCCTTCCATCATAAGGTCCCTAGGTTCAAATCCCTGTAGGAACCAAGCATGCAGATATTTTTGCTTATGCACATACCCAATTGAGGTTTCTTTTTCATTTTTTTTTGTATGGTTTGACTAATTACTAAGGAGTTCAGAGGACAGGGGTATAATGATAGCACCTGGGGTTGAACACTCACTCAGCAGTGTGTGTGCGATTACTAGGCAGGGAAGAGACTGACAGTAGCTGCCTGAGAGGAGAGGTGATGTCTGAGCATGTGCGGCCAGGACTGAGGAGCTCTCATCACTGGTCGTATCCCCTGGAGACAAGCTGTACACTATGGATCACTAAGCTAAAGCAAAAATGTTACAGATTTTTTTAATAATAATAAATGGTGAAAATGTTAATTATTTAATTTGCAAGCTCTCCACATCAATTTTACTTCATGGCAAAAACCCTTTAATGCATAATAATAGTGTCAGAAGCTCAACAAATATGGAAACAGAATGAAAGAGGATAGATAAATCTGTTGCCAAGTCAGGAAAAGTCCTGCTACATAACACTCATAATTTGTATCATGTTAACCTGCATCAACTACTAAGGCCTGAACAATGTAAGAATATGTTGGGAATTGTTGTCCCCAAAACTGTAATGGTACCACACAGACGAGACCATACAAGTCAATAGAGTCAGAAGCAGAATACAGAACAATTAAACCCAGTCTTCAGATTTTAACCGTTCACTCTTTTTTTCATGTTTTTAGGTCCAGACTGGAAAGAAAACCTTATTTAAGCCACAGCTTACCTTTGCAGAGTCTGCCCCTCAGACAGTTTGGTACCACTTTGATGAAGACAGCCGGGACAGTAAAGTACCTGATAAACCGTCAAAGCATCATCACCATCGCCACAACTCTGGACAGGACACAGACAATATCCCAGAGGGGGAACCTCATCTGGGGACAGACAAGGCAGGCCTGATTTGACTTATAACACTGTCATTGGCTTGGACCCCTGGAGGGGCACAAGTAGTTAAGAACCTCTATAGGTACCATAGAGAAGCATTGCTGTAGGCTTCCTGAGAAGGCGTCAGAAATCCACGGCTGTCACACTGAATCTGGGACAGTTTTGAAGTATGTGTGTGTATGAATTTTGTGTGTATGTAAATTTATAAATGTGTGAATGCATGGATATATATTCTTGGCTGTGTGTATTATTAAATGTGTGCTACATGAATGCATGAGTGTAGATGAATGTATGTGTGCTATCCATTTACCAATATAAACTTACTCTTCATTGTCCCTGATCCATGAACTGCTGTCTTCTAACAGGTGTTTCTTTCACTGTTCATTGGCACAAAGTACATAGCACATATAGCACAATAAAGTACATTGCCCAAAGTATTATAGCCCAGCTGATTATAGAAAGTTGTAGACATATAAAGCAAAACGGGATTCCGAATGTAACACATACACCACAACACACATTTCGCTCAGTTCTTTGTTTGCTTCAATGTAGTCCCCGGAGTCGATTGCTAAGCTCTTATCAATCGACTTGAAGCCTTAACAACTGGCTTAACAACCGACTGGAGTCCGCGGAGTCGATTGCTAACTCTTATCAACTGACTTGAGCTGAGCCCTTAAAAAACCCGCTTAAAAGACGTTACGACTTCACAACCCCAGTAAATTATGTGTCCCCCAGTGAAGGTAATAGGGTCCCCCAGTAAGTTATACGTCCCCCAGTAGGTGGGTTTTATACTTTATATGTCCCCCCAGTAGGTGTGTAGTTTACATTTTCCCCAGCAGGTATATAGGCAGGTTATGGATCCTCCAGCAGGTATATGGGCAGGTTACGGGTCCCCCAGCAGGTATATAACCAAAGTCACCAACGACCTAGCAACTGCCAAAGCCTCACGCCACTACTCTATGCTTCTCCTCCTAGACCTGTCCTCTGCCTTTGACACTGTCAACCACTCACTCCTCATACAAATCCTCTCCTCCCCGGCATCACGGACTTGGCTCTTTCCTGGATATCCTTCTACCTCACTGATCGGACATTCAGCGTCTCTCACTCACGCACCACCTCCTCCTCTTGCCCGCTCTCTTTTTGGTGACCCCAGGGGTCTGTCCTGGGCCCAAAGACTCTTTTCTATCTACACTATTGGGCTGGGTCAACTAATAGCATCGCATGGCTTTCATTACCACCTGTATGCTGATGATACCCAACTCTACATCTCCGGCCCAGATATTACCTCTCTACTCTCCGGATCCCTGACTGTCTTTCGTCCATTCCTCCTACTTCTCCTCACGTTTTCTAAGCTAAACGTGGAGAAAACTGAACTCATCATCTTTTCCACCGTCCACCTCCATCCTCCACCTGATCTCTCTATCACAGTCAAATGGCTACACTCTCTCACCACTCTACAAGTCCGTGCCTTTGGGGTAAAACCCCTTTACTCCAATCTGTCCTTCAAACCGCACATCCAAACCCCCACCTCCACCTGCCGCCTCCACTGAAAAATATCTCCCGTATCCGTTCATTCCTTAACTTCGAAAGCACAAAAATGCTCGTCCATGCCCTCGTCATCTCACGCCAAGACTATTGCAACATCCTTTTCTGGGGGCCTCCCCGCTAGCACCCTCACTCCCCTTCAATCCATCCTTAACTCTGCCGCCCGTCTGATTCACCTCTCTCCTCGATACTCCTCTGTCACCCCCCTCTTCCAATCCCTTCACTGGCTTCCCATTGCCCAGCAAATCCAGTTCAAGTTAGCAACCTTGACCTACAAAGCTCTCCACAACCTCTCCCCTCCATACATCTCTGCTCTAATCTCAAATACTCCCGTCACGCAACCTCCGCTCCTCACAGGACCTTCTTCTCTGCTCTCCCCTTATCAGTCCTCCCACAACCGTCTCCAAGACTTCTCCGTGCTTCACCCACACTCTGGAACTCACTGCCCTCAACACTCAGACTCTCCCCCTCTCTCACCGCCTCAAAGTCAACCTGAAAACCATCTCTTCAGGATTGCCTACAACCAACAATAACCCTGTCTGTCACTTCCCCACAACCATGTCTGCCCCTCACCTTGTCTCTTCCCCCTTCCTTTAGAGTGTAAGCCCTCACGGGCAGGGACCTCTCTCCTTCTGTACCAGTTGTTAGTTAGTAACTTTGTCACCTTGTTACTGTTTGACCTATGTAGTTGAAACTGAATGTACAGCGCTCTGGAACCAAGGGCGCTCAAAAAATAAAATAATAATAATAATAGGCATGCTACAGGTTATTAGTATGTTACGCCCCTAGAGTAAATGGAGGTACAGGTCCCCTACAGGTATATGCGTTATGGATCCTCCAGCAGGTTAAAAGGCATGTTAAAGGGCCCCTAGCAGGTTATATTAGGTATGCATACAGTCCCCTGCAGGTAATACCTGTTACGGGTCCCTAGCGTATATAGGCATGTACAGGTCCCCTAGCAGGTATATAGGTAGTTACGGTCCCCTAGCAGGTATAAGGCAGGTTAAAGGGTCCCCCAGCGGTATATGGGGCATTTTTACAGGTCCCCCAGCATATATAGATAGTTAAGGCCCCCCAGCAGGTAAAGTTTAGCTTAAGGCCCCCCAGCAGGTATATAGATACTTATAGGTCCCCCAGAGGTATATAGATAGCTTATAACCCCACAGCACGGTATAATGGGTAGTTTATAGGCCTCAAGCACATATTTGGTAGATAAAGCCCCTCTGCACATATAGAAGTGAAAATAGGCCCCCCCTGCAATATACCCCCCTGAACATATGAAGTGTAATGGGCCCCTCGCACATATAGAAGTAAAAAAAGGCCCCCTCTGGGCACATATAGAATTTTAAATAACGGGCCCCCCCCCTGCACATATAAAAAGTTGATAATAAGCCCCCCCTGCACATAAAAAGTTGTAAGGGGGCCCCCCCTGCACACAAAGAAGTTGATAATACCCCCCCCGCACATATAGAAGTTGAAAATGGGCCCCCCCTGCACATATAAATTGATAATGGGCCCCCCCCTGCCATATAAAAATTGATAATAGGCCCCCGTCACATATAAAAGTTATAATAACCCCCCCTGCACATATAAAGTGATAAACAGGCCCCCCTCACATATAGAAGTTGAAAACGCCCCCCTGACATATAGAAGTTGATAATGGGCCCCCCTGCCATTAGAAGTTGTTAATAGGCCCCAGCATAAAGAGACTTTTTAAAATGACCTGACGCACTACCTGCCTCGCTCCCCCGCCCCGCTTGTCGCTGCGCTCTCCCGGTCTTTTTTTTCAGCGGTACGTCACCAGCCGGCGTGGGCAGCGTATGCTGCACACCGCCCTGCACCCCGGCGCGCACAGAGCCCATCCTGCCTGTGGCCACGATACTCCGGGGATCTCTGCTCCGCCAAAGCATTAACTGTATTTGCGCCCGGCGGATGCCAGACAGTTTTGTCCCGGCACCGCTGCCGCGCCCAAAGGGCCCAAGCCCATAGCTTAGCGACTGGTAGGACCCTAACGATCGCGGCGGCGGCGGGTGCGGGGGCGCCGGGGGCTAACAATGTGGGGCTGCTAAAGGGACAGAAAAATGTACAATATTTTGCAGACTATAAAATATTTTTTCCCTAAAAAAGTTTACTGCATCCCATAGATTAAATATAGGTACATGGAGCTCACTTAGTCACTAAGCTCACTCCATATGTCTCAGGTAACCGCCGTTAGTTACAGCCAGGGGCCGTTTTTGTTACGTCTTCTCAGTTTTGAAATCCCTTAGATCCCGGGGAAATGTGATCACAGCACTCATATAAAAAAATGCATGTTGTTTGAGATTTCAGGGGGCCAAGGCTGTTTCCGCCAGGGGCCCCACTGGGGAAAAAAAATCACCCTGCCAAACCCCACACCCACAAAAATCCGCTTTTAAAAATGTCCCTTGTTCCGACCTCGCCCCTTTCTAAAAAAACTACACTGTAAAGCTGCTTTCACCGGAGCACTTTTGTGATTTTTTTTGGTTTTTTGGGGCGTTTTTGTGCAAGAGGGAGAGCAGTTAATTTCCCCTACATTTCGCAAAAAAAAACACATTAAAAAATGCACCAAAAAAACCGCTCTATGTGAGAGCCCCTAAAACCCACCTAAGCAAGAAAAGAAACAGTTGGTGCAGGAGAACTAATACACGAGTCAGCGTGCACTTGCTTTTACAATCCACGCCCGGACCACCACCGCCCACATGACACTCCCCTACCCCCCCCATCCCCCCCCCCCCGCCCACCCCACAAAACCCCCCTAACCACTCACACACTACACAATCACTTCCCCAGTAGTCAGGTCACCAATCACATGAATTACAGCACAGTGATTCAACAAAGAAGTAAAAGCAGAGACTCACCAGGAGACGTATCTATGATGGGTAGTTGTTCTCTTCTACTTTTCTTCTTCTGGGCACAAACCTCCATGAGTCTTTTCAGATGAGTCATTCCCTTCCATTTATTTCTCTGTACCGAGTACAGCATGCAATTCTTCTTCTCCCGGTCAATACTGTCCTGTAGAATTTGACAACCAACAAACATCTTCAGACTCCATCTCCTTTTCCAGCACATTATATCAATTCCCCTCAAAACCAGTGTAAGGTTAGTCCCCAAAAATTAGAAATTAAAAAATGTCAGATAGTGGCCTGTAAGATAGGTAGACCACCATTAGAGCAGGCAGGGCCTATATGTAGGTAGGCAGGTGGACAGTATGCAGGCAGGCAGGGACAGTATCAGGCAGCAAGGACAGTACACAGGCAGGACAGGGAAAGTATACAGGCAGGCAGGGCCACTTATAGGCAGGCAGGACCACTTATAGGCAGGCAGGGCCACTTATAGGTAGGCAGGGCCACTTATAGGCAGGCAGGGCCACATAGTCAGACAGGGCCACTTATAGGCAGACAGGACCAGTATATAGGTAGGCTAAGGGGTTGGTATTGGGCAGGCAGGGCCACTTATAGGCTGGCCAGGGCAGTATGTAGGAAAGGCAGGGACATGTAATAGGCAGGCAGGGACAGTTATACTGGCAGGCAGGGCGCTTATAGGCAGGGCAGGTCCGCTTATAGGCAGGACAGGGCCAGTATATAGGTAGGGCAGGGGAGGTATATGGGCAGGCAGGGATAGTATATGGGCAGGCATGGGCCCAGTTATAGGTAGCAGGGGCAGTATATGGGCAGGCAGGGCCACTTATAGGTAGCAAGGGCAATATGTAGGCAGGCAGGGCCACTTATAGGCATCCACGGGAGGTCTACTTGCAGGCTGGCGGCAGTAATTTAGGTAAACAGAGGCGTAGTGTATAGGCAGCAGGGGCAGTGTATAGGCACGCCAGGGGCATTATATAGGTAGAGCGGGCAGTGTATAGGCAGCCTGGCAGTTGTATAGTAGCAGGGCAGTGTATAGGCAGCCAGGGACAAGTGTATAGGTAGGCAGGGCTATTATAGGCAGCCAGGGCAGTGTATAGGCAGCAGGGCTATTATAGGCAGTCAGGGCAGTGTATAGGCAGGCAGGGTCAGGGTATAGGCAGCCAGGGCTATTATAGGACAGCCAGGGCAGCGTTTATAGGTAGCCAAAGGGCTATTATAGACAGCCAGAGCTGGGAATAGGTAGCAGGGCTATATAGGCAGGCCAGAAGCAGAGGTTTAGGAAGCCCAGGGCTTATTATGGCGAGCCAGAGCAGGGTATAGGTAGCAGGGTATATAGGCCTCGACAGGGCAGGGTATTGATAGCCAGGGCTATTATAGAAAGCCAGGGAAGTGTATAGGCAGCCAGGGTAGGGTCAGGGGCGTAACTACAGGGGTAGCAGGGGTCGCAGTGGCTACGGGGCCCGGGGGCTTGGGGGGGATGCCGCTGCGGCGGGTGCAGAGCTGCGGGGCCAGTCTGTGAGGCAGGGGGGGGGGGGGCGCCACCGCCGGCAGGCTCCGTCCTCTTGCTTCACAGTAGGGCTCTCTCTCTAATTGTATGCACGTCCGTGCTGCTGCGCTTACAATTAAGATGAACGGGCGGAGCTGGGTGAGCTGTGCGCTCCCTGCCCCTGCCGTACAACGCTCAGCAGGCGGGCACGATGCGAGTGACATCATCGACGCAGCCTGCCGAGCTTCCTGTCCTCAGCCCCATGCAAGTAAAGCAGCAGGCTTGGGCTGGGAGCGAGACGGAGCGCCGGGGGAGCGCGGCCAGGTAAGGTTATGTGCTACGGGGGGCGGGGGGGTAGTTAGGGCAGGAGACGGAGAATTCACTACAGGGGGCTCTAAAGAAAGGGGGGGAATGAATACCTACAGGCTGGCTTAAGGAAGGGGGGGAGTACTACCTAAGGGGCCTCTAAAAGCGGATGGGGGGGTGGGAAAGAATACACAAGGGGGCTCTTAATGGAAGGGGGGTGAAAGAATACTACAGGGGGCTCATAAATGGAAGGGGGGGAAAGAATACCTTACAGGGGGCTCTAAAGGAAGGGGGGCAGAATAGCTACAGGGGGGCTCTAGAGGAAGGGGTTGGGAAAGAATACCTACACGAGGCTCTAATAGACGGGGGGGGGGAGAATACGTACAGGGGGCTCTAAAGGAAGGGGGGGGAAAGAATACCCTATGGGGGGCTCTAAAGGAAGGGTGGGGGAAGAATAACCTAAAGGTGGCTCTCAGGCAAGGGGGGGGTGGCTGAGATACCTACGGGGGCTCTAACGGAAGGGGGGGAGGAAGAATAACTACAGGGGGGCTCTAAAGGAATGGGGGGAAAGATACCTTACAGGGGCGCTAAAGGAATGGGGGGGAGAATACCTACAGGGGGCTCTAAAGGACGGGGGGTATACCTACAGGGGGCTCTAAATTGAGGGGGGGGAGCACTATACCTACAGGGGGTCTCTAAAGGAAGGGGGGAGGGAAACAATACCTAAAGGTGGCTCTAAAGGAAGGGGGGGGGGAAGAATACTCAGGGGCTCCTAAGGAAGGGGGGGGAGGGGGAGGAAGAATACCTACAGGGGCTCTAAAGGAAGGGGGGGGAAGATACCTACAGGGGGGGTCTAAGGTAAGGGGGAGCCCACAATACATACAGGGGGCTCTAAGGAAGGGAGGGGGAAGCACGTATCCCTACAGTGGGTCTTAAAGAGGCGCGCGCGCTCGATCGAGAACTATACTACGGGGGCTCTAGGAGGGGGCGGGAGAGAAACTTATGCCTCAGGGGGCCCTAAAGGGGGGGGGGAGAGGGAGAACTATGCCTTATAGGGCGCTCCTAATTCTTGGGGGGGAGCAAAATATGCTTGGGGTCTCTAATCTACAGGGGGGGACTATTCTTGCCTACAGCGCGGGGGACTTTCTGCCTTAGACTCATGGGCCCCTAATCTACAGGGGGGACTATTCTGCCTACAGAGAGGCCCTAATCTACCGGGGGGACTATTCTTCCTTCAAGGGGGCTTAATCTACAGGGGGGGGGAACTATGCTACCTACATGGGGGGCTCTAATCTGCAGGGGGGAAACTATTTGCCTAAAGGTGGGACTATTCTGCCTACAGGGGGACCTAACTCTACAAGGGGGGGCTATTCTGCTCAAGGGGGCTCTAATTTACAGGGGGGGGGAAACTATTCTGCCTACAAGGGGGTATAATTACAGGGGGGTGGAACTTTCTGTCCTACTGGCGGGGGCCCTATCTCGGCGGGGGGGGGGACTTTTCTGCCTACATTGGGGCACCTAATCTACAGAAGGCCCTATTCTACCTACAGGTGTTGGCTAAGCTACAGGGGGCTCCATTTACACTACATAGGTAACCCTAAGCTACTGCCCGGGGGCCGAAGCGGCCTAACATCTCCCCAGCTACCTAGCTACTGCCACCCCGGTGGGTGCAGAAGATTCATAGCTACGCCCGGGAGCCCCCATTGTACCTTATACCGACTGCGGGAGCCCCATAATTACCAGGGGGTAATTTTACCATTTGGGCCATTATAAATGGGAGTTTGTATATGAGTGTAGGGGGGCATTCACTTGCAAAATGATTAAAAATAAAAAAGTGAGGTGTCTCTGGTATTTGTGTTGTAAAGTCTCAGGGAAGAAGTGTGATGGATGGAGCAGGTCATCATGGGAGGTCTGGACAGAGACTCCGAATAGAGAAGAGAAAAGAGGAAAGTGAAGGACTCCTCAGACAAGACTCCTCTGTTAGAGTCCTATATGTAAGTAAACTATTTGCCAAAGCACTGCCTTATATCTGGTGTCTGCCACATATATGGTCCTGTATAGGTGGTTATTTACAGACTGCAGAGCCTGTGTACACTGGTGGATACCACTATATGGTACGTATGGTGGTGTTATATATAGTCTGCAGAGCCTGTGTAAATTAGTACTAACACTATATGGTCACTATTATTGCGGTATTAATTGGTCTTTGTGTACTGATAGTAATAGTGTAGGGGTATTATTCAGTCACTTTTGTCGGTCATGTTCTGGCTGGTATAATCAGGTTCCTATGTAATAGCGTTATTGGTAATGTTGGTCTAGGTATAGTGGGATTTGTTTGGTAGCCAGTATGAATGGTGAAATGTAGGTCGAGATATTTACCCTTTGTATTATCTACATTATCTAACAGCATGTCGTGTAGGTTAGATAGAGCGGAGTTGCGCGCGCACACTCTCTCGCGGGAACTGGTTGGGTTGGTGGTGCTCTGGAGGTGTGTGGAGATTTTCCTTTGGGTCGTTGGAGATGTTGCGCATTGAGTAGCTGGCAGGGTATAGGCAGCCAGGGCTATTATAGGCAGCCACGCGCAGGGTATAGGTAGCCAGGGCTATTTAGGCAAGCCAGGACAGGGTATAGGTTGCCAGGGCTATATTAGGCAGCAAGGGCAGGGGTATAGGTAGCCAGGGCAGGGATTGTAGGTAGCCAGGGCAGTGTATAGGTAGGCAGGGCAATTATAGGCAGCCAGTGAAGTGTATAGGCAGCAGGATAATTATAGGCAAGCCAGGCACGGATATAGGTAGCAAGGGCTATTTATAGGCAGCCAGGCAGTGTATAGGTAGCCGGGCAGGGTATAGGTACCCAAAGGGCGGGGTATAGGTAGCCAGGGATATTATAGGCAGCCGGGGGGCGGGATAGGTACCCAGGGCAGGTGTATAGGTGGCGGGGTATTTTAGGCAGCCAGGGCAGTGTAAGGGCCAGTGCTATTTGGGGCACCCAGGGAGGTATAGGGCCAGGGGGGGGGTATGGGCACCCAGGGCAGGGTATTATAGGTAGCCCAGGCGGGGGATGGCAGGGGGGGTTGGTGCAGGGGCAGGGTATAGGCAGCCGGGATTATAGGCGCAGGGCAGGGTTTGGTAGCCAGGGCGGGTATAGGCAGCCAGGGCAGGGTATAGGTAGCCAGGGGAGGGTATAGGGCCGGGGCAGGGTTAGGTGCCAGGGCGGGTATAGGGCCGGGCAGGGTTTTGGAGCCAGGGCAGGGTATAGGCAGCAGGGCGGGTATGGGGCCCCGGGGCAGGGGGATTTGGGAAGGCAGGGTTAGGACCCGGGCAGGGTATAGGTAGCCAGGGCGTTTAAAAGGGGGGGGGCCAGGGCAGTATATAGGCAGCCGGGCGGGGTATGGGTTTGCAGGGCGTTATAGGTACCAGGGCAGGGTTAGGCAGCCAGGGCAGGGTATAGGTGCCGGGCGGGTATGGTAGCCGGGCAGTATTAGGCGGGCCAGGGAGGGCTAGGTACCCGGGCGTGTTAGGTAGCCGGGCGGGTATAGGGCCGGGCAGGGTATAGGTAGCCCAGGGCATTTAGGCAGCCGGTTTATAGGCAGCCCAAGGCAGGGTTTAGGTAGCAGGGCGGGGTTTTTAGTGCATGGGCGTATTTGGGCCCGGGGGGAAAGGGTATAGGTAGGAGGGCTATTTTTGGCAGCCAGGGCAGGGTATAGGTAGCCAGGGCGTATATAGGGGGGCAGGGTATAGGTGGCAGGGCTTTTAAGGGCAGCCAGGGCGGGTATAGCTCCCCGGGCGTATATAGGAGCCGGGAGGTATGGGTAGCAGTGTTTTATGGCAGCCAAGGCGGGGTCTGGTGCGGGCAGGGTATAGGTAGCCAGGGCATTATATAGGAGCCAGGGGGTATAGGTGGCATGGCTATTATGGCAGCCATGGCAGGTATAGGTAGGCCAGGGCAGGGTATAGGTACCCCAGGGCCAGTATATAGGCACCCATGGCAGGGTATGGGTAGCCGGGCTAATAGGCGCCAGGGCAGGGTATAGGTAGCCGGGCTATTATGGCGCCGGGGATGTTATAGGTAGCCGGGCAGTATATAGGCAGAAAGGGCAGGTTAGGTAGCCGGGTTTATTATGGGGCAAAAACCAGGGCGGGTATAGGTAGCCAGGGTATTATGGGAGCCGGGGCAGAGATAGGTGGGCAGGGTATTTGCAAGGGAGGACAGTAAGTAGTTTTAAAAAATTAAAAAAAAAAATACTCACCCGCGTCCTCCTCTTTTCCCTCCGCAGCGGCCGCTGGCTTCTGGGAAAGGGTCACAAGGGCGCGCGATGATGTCATTACATCGGCACCTGCCCGCGGCCTCCTGGGAGTAAACGAGGGTCAGTAGATCCAGTGTTGGCCTCCCCGCTTTTTTCCCCCGGCGGTGCAGGCGGCGGCCTGATGGCTGCATGGCTGGTCGGTTCCCCCGGCCGTGCAGCCGTTTTTGGGGCGGGGGGCCCCGTGGCCCCCTGGCAAGGGGGCCCGGGCGCGATGCAACCATTGTGGCCCCTGTGCGTGCGCCCGGGATTCGGGGCCCGCCGAGGGGGGCGCCAGCCCCCCCGGGCGGGCGCTCGAGCCGGCCCTGTGGCCCGGACCCCCGCGGCCCACGGGGGAAATGCCCTATGGGTATCCGGGGCCCGGTTATGCCCCGTTGAGGCTTGGGAAAAGGGGAAAAGCAATTATTTTTTACCTGTTTTTCAATAGAATACTTTTGAAGAATAACATACTAGTCATTGCACCCCTAGTGATCAAGTACCCTAGAGGGACTGAAACTACAAGTGTAAAAAAATATATATATAAAAAAAGTATTTTAAATATTAAAAAAATCAAAAAGTATTAAAAGTTGAAAACACCCCATTTTGCTATTTAAAAAAAATAAAATGTTTCCTCCACCTCAAACTTAGGTGTGTCTTATGGTCTGGTGCATCTTGTAGGAAGAAATATACAGTACTTTATTGAGAACCCGATAAACCCCAAAAAAAACCCAAATGGAAAATTACCTCCCTTTTGAATGCCATATGTTTTGTGAACCCCAATCCCTCCAGCATACTGGTATGATGCTTTTTCTTCTTTCTTTCCTAGGGGGAACCTTTTTATCAGTAGCATTTCCCTTATGATTTGTTTTATCTGTGTCGTGCTCGTTGAAATTCTATTCTACCTACATATGTGTGCAGTGACAATGCAGTGTTTATTATCCCTCTCCTGGTACTGTAACCTATACCTATCATCCTAGCAAACCTGTCATCATAAAATCCAAAGTCCTTGCTCTGAATCAGGCACATTTTAGATTTCATGTTACTGATTGAGTTTTTTTTTACTGTTTTCAATGGAACATAGTAACAGAAGAGAAAACAGTGTTTTTTCTCCCAGCAGATGTTCCATCAGGGCTTTTGAATGTCAAGGGAGATGTCTGATTGAATAAATCATTGTGTAACTGTTAGTGTCGTGCTTGGGTCTCCTCCTATTCCTTGCTGAGTGTTTCTCCTTTGAATCACCAAACCCCTGCATTTTTCTCCCCTGAAAAGCTTTGGGGAATTGGTCCTGAGCCATCGCTCTTACATTCTGTAAATTGTTCTATGCATATATCTCACATTATAAAACTTCATGTGATCATGATACTGTTTAAACTCCACTATATAGATGCAGGTGTTTTCTGTGAATTGTTCTCGAAGCCACAACATAACCAAGTTAAAAAAAATACTGCATTTTACAGTATATACATATAACCGTAAACGTCTTAATTTCCTTTGACCTTGATGTGTGTCAAATCAAGGTTTTGGAAGACTAATTCCAGACAGAGATGCGGACACATCACAGGTGCCTTTATTATAAGGATTCAAATGGGCGTGGTTATGTTAACCCCCTGTCTGCAGGCTTGTGATAGTACTGTGAGAAGCCTGGTAGTAACATCCCTATTTGAAAGAAGAAGAAGTAAAAATAGAAGACTGGAGAGACAAAGTCCTGGAACCAGGGACCAGAGGCAGGTGACTATAGTTTTTTTTTTTATTGGGAACCCAGAAGCATGATATTATTTTTTTAGGAATTGGACAACCCCTTTGAAGAAGCATTAGGACTTGCTCAGAACTTGTTCTTGAGTCCACTCACTTATCTATCTCTTCTGCTAGCCCCACCTGAATGGTTAAAGGGGTTTTACCACAATGTAATGTTGACGTGGGATCCTCCAAAATGGGTATTTAATCACTTTTCTAAATATATGTGATTACAAAAAATTGCAGTCTGAGAGAGCTACAGGCTGCCTTACCTGCCCTTAGTTACTTAAAAGCTTCTATTAGATATGACCTGACAAGAGCTGCTGGCTGGGCTTGCGTAGAGAACACTTCTTATTTGATGAAAGGGAGCTGAAGAAGCTTTCAAGGCACCGGGTAGAAATATGTTGTCTTTTGTATACAGAATCCACTAGTTGTAGTGTGATTATCTGAGTAGATCCCTGCTTTATCTGATGACAGAGAACATGAAGAAGCTTTCAAGCTACTGTGGAGAAAAAGTGTTGTCTTTTGTATACAGAATCCACAAGTTGTAGTTTGATTATTTGAGTGAACATTTCACACGATCCCTTATGTACGGCTCTGGCTGTGTCTCTCTCTCTTTTAGCTCAGCCTTGGCTTGTTTACATTAGCTTCTTAGCAGATAAGGCACGTCCTGGCAAAACCCCATTAATGGCAGCCATGATGCACAATGGTGGATTCTCTTCTGCTTTGTTGCCAATCTTCAGTAATCAGTACAATAATGTAACATCAGTGCTCAATGTTACAATTTACTTCAGCATCAGAATATAGTAACTTCTTAACCAGACCAATAATTTCTTCATTTATAATCAGACTATTGTTCTCCACCAAAAAAGGTGTTTCTATGCAGCTAGATTTTCACCACAGTTAGTGAATTTAGTTATGTTATGGTGGGGGGAAATGTACATTTATTCAGATTTGAAAACTTTTGGCAGCGACTTGGAGCAGAACTGTAGATATATTAATGACCTGCTGATCATTTGGAGGGGTCATGTGACTGCCATGCCACTTTTTGTTAACTACCTCAAAAACAACCCTTTCAATTTAAAATGTAACTCTCATAGTCATCGTTGATCTATTTCATTTTTGAATATTTATTTTCTGGGCATTGTAGGGCATCCTATCATTACTTGCACCTACCACAAGCCAACGGCGGGCAAACACAGTCATCTTTCCATTCCCATTGACGAGTTAAATAGAGCCAAATCTAATTGTTCTTCTGTGGAGTCCTAAAACAGGAATCCTCTACTATATGTAGCTGTCTCTCGCAACGAGGATACTCTCAGTGGGTTTTAGATAGGGCCCTTAAGATAGGTAAACATTAGAATTGTACTTAAACTATGTTATCTGGTCTAAAATATTGTGGCTCAAGGAAACATGCCCACTTTGGTATTGGATTGTCATCCATAATTTAAACAAATAAAAAAATATATATGTATATAAATATATATATATATATAAATATATATATATATTATATATATATATATATATATATATATATATATATATAATATATATATATCTTCCTATGCTGTTGGATGACAGTAACATGGAGGATCTTTTGTGGCATCGATGTAGTATAGTTTCAAAGAGACCGATTACATTGTACAACATTTCCCCTAGATATTTTTCTTTATGTTCCACAACCAATAATTGGTTGTGAAATAATGGTTTCTACAAATGTGGTAACTATCCCTGTAAGAGACATGTAATTACTGTATGTAGCAGTCACAAAAGAATTTACCAGTGCACAATGTAATAATAAAAACATCATTTTAAACAGTGTATCAAGTGCAACTGTTGCAATTGTGTATTTTATGTTTTGTGCTGTTTGCAATTTGAAATAGGTGGAATGCACATCTCTGAAATGTAAACCTTGTATATTAAAACATATTAACAACATTAAAAACCCAGGCACACACAATGTTTCTAATGCTGCCAAACATTTTATTCATCCTCATAATTCAAATACCAAAATACAAAATATTTTCAAATGTTTGTTTTTGAAAAGGTTACATTAAACAAGCGTGGAGGGGACATATTATCTACATGATAGGGAACTTTCTGGATTACCACCTTAGACACTTTGGGTGACATGAACAAGGAAAGAGTGCTGTCTGAAACATGTTTGTTTACCTGCCTGTTTTACTGCATCACCTGTGTGTACAGAATTTTCCAATAAAGAAAACGTCCTTTAGTATACGCTGGTCCATATTTTTCATATATCCTTGCGTTTCTGGAGGTTTGGAAACCATGGGCCTGGGACCTGTGCAACTGCTTACTAACAACATTTACAGCTGAGAAGTTGGGTGAGCCTATTTGGTTGTATATTTGTTTTTGTATGAGTGGTAAGTACACCTGTATGTTATTGCTATCTAAGTGTTTTTAAGGCAATATCTGTGTTTTATTTATTTGCTACAACTAAGAACCCAGTGTTTGAAACGCGCCAGCAAAGTTTTCATCTCCATATGGTATGTCACTTGTTTTTAATTTTTGGAGGTATATAAAAAATATTTGTGTTTTATATATATTGTTTACTGCTGAATTTTTTTGTTCTTTATTTGCCTCTTTCCAGAGGAGGTTTTTTTTCCATGCAATTTCTTTTTGGATTGTTTTGGAACGGTGAGCTTCCTTACGTTGTTTGTTTCTATGGTATTGTTAAAATCTTGGTAATGACGTTCCTATTTTGAAGTAGAAGAAAGAAACAGAGCACCAGAGAGACAAGGCCATGGAACCAGGAACCAGAGGCAGGTGAATATAGTTTTTTTCTATTTTTAATTGGCAGCCTAGGAGTTTTTCTAAAAAAAGGATGTTTCTCCTTCCTTAATAGATTCGGGCATTTTTCTCATTGATGCTTTACTAGCATTAGCAAGATGTTTTTCCTCCTTCTGTCTAATTCCATAGAACTATCTGTTAGCTACATGTTCAGCTTCTTTATACATTTTATATTCAGACTTCTTTTCTTTTAATCCATTTACTCATCTCTGTAGTGAACCATAGTGGTTTCTTCACCCTTATACTTTTGGCAATGTTATTGACGTATATTCTAGTTTCCCTTAAAGGGGTTTTGTCACAAAGTGAGTTTCTTACCTCTTATCTGCTCAGGAGAGAATATAAACAAAGAATGCTGAGTCATGAATGGGCTGCAGGGGTGAGAGGGAGGGGGTGAGCAGAGAGCAAGGAAGCAGGGAGCGTCTCCAAAGTTTACTCAAATAATCACATTACAACCAGTGGATTCTCTATACAGCAGACAGACTCATACTCTGCACTTTCTCCCCAGCCCCTTGCAAGCTCCTTCATGTTCCCTATCATCAGATTAGAAGTGCAAACACGCAAGCGTGGCCAGATCAGCTCCTGTCAGTGTCCTGGTCATGTCTAATGTAAACTTTCAGGAAACTAAGGGGGACTGAGCAATGCTGTAGCTCTCACAGGCTTCACTTTTTGTAATCACATATATTTAGAAAAGTGATTAAATATGTAAGCATTACATTGTGGCAAAACCCCTTTAAGATTGTCAATTGCCATTTTTTAACAGTGTTCACTGGGTGCTCACGTTTGATAAAATGACATTCATTAAATATTAATGTTGTAGATGTCACAGTTCCTGAGATCTGATCTTTGAGACGCCAACTAAGAAGAACATATAATAGTTTATACAGTTCTGTTTAAAAAAACCTAACACATATGCTGCATATAAACAAATTTTCCACTCTCAGCCATAGACTTACACTATGTATTATTACAGTGGAAGTGAAAAATCATGTATTACTTTTGTAGTGAAAAGTTCAGCAGTTATTGAATTAGAGATTCTATTGGTTAATTTCAGTGTCTGCAGCTCCTGTGAAGATATCTGTGTACCTATAGTCACATAGAATACAATATGTATAATTTTGAATGTGTACACCCCATGTGAATTTACCAGCTTCGTTGATTGGTAACGAATGTTTGTGGTTAAACAGATAAACAGAAACAGTAAGGCCATGTTCACACGGCTTAAAATGGGCCGTATTTCGGTCCGTAATTACGCGCCGAAGTGCGCAAATTACGGCTGGAATACGTACCAGTCATTATGGTAATTCACAGTTCTCATAGAGAACTATGGATTACGTCTCCTCTCCCTGCTCGGCGAATCCGCCGGGCGGGGAGATAAGTGACATGTGAATTACAGCCCCCAAATACCGGCGCGAAATTCAAGTCTATGGGCCGGCGAAGTGCCGGCCCCCTCTCAGCCCCCCCGCTCCCGCCCCCCCCCCGGGTCACACGGCGTAATTGCGGGGCGTAATTACGCCCTGCAAATACACCGTGTGAACCTAGCCTAATAAATAATATATTATTACAGTGCTTAAGAAGCAACAATGTAGAAAACTGATATAATAAATATTGGTCATAATTAATCCCTTTGAGCAACCTGGCATATAAATCTAGAATCCAAAAGTGTTCACCAATTAAGAGAAAACAATGGCAATTTCCTAGCCCTGTCAATGCCACAAATATAACAGTTAATTTTAAGCGGTTTTTTAAAGGTGTTTGAATGTTTTGCAATTACCAAAAAATAATAAAGATAACATAAAAATATAGATATAATAAATATACAGATATATTTTAATTGGGAAATTTTGTTTTTGTTTTTAAAACAATTGGGGAGTATTTTTTATTTTTTTAAAAATTTTCTTACCCTGCATTTTTAAGCAGTGACAGGATTGATTTACAACCTTTTAAATTTTTTATCAGGTTTTTCTTTTTACAATTTTAACCCTTAGAGCATTTAGCTTTTTTTCCGTTGTTAAACCTTCCTCACAAAGTCTGTTTAACAGGGTTAGCGAGGAATAACAAGTGACATGACGTCACGCGGGAACTGCTCACGCCGAACAGAAGTGTGAAGCGAAGTGGTGTAAGAAAAAAGCTCTGAAAAAACAGAAAGGAAAAAACCCCTTTAATGACACACAGTGGTTCTTAGGGTTTACTGCTTAACTTTGTTCCCTGATGACTTTTTTAAAAAAAAACCCTTTTCTCAGTAAAAAAATGTTGATTTTGCTTTCAAATTTAAACAAGATACTGACTTATATTATTTTCTTTTTAGCCAATTTTATTTCTGATTGTAGATTTTTTTTAAATTCTGTTTTCTGTATATGATTGCATCTTGAGCTGTTTTTTTACACTTTTTCGAGAGCTCCTTTACAGCAGTATCATGCAAAAAGGAGCGGAACAGAACAACCCTTTTGCTTCTATGGGGGAGTTTTTAGTCATCTTTGTGACCGGGGAAGCAGCGTGTGCAAGAAGGAGAAAGGGGGAGCTTGCTAGTTCTATTTAAATGGTGATTCGTATTTTCTATAAACATTGGTGTCACCTTTTAGTGTAAACCTGCCTTTGCTGGTAATGAGGAGACTGCTGAGACGTTTTAACCTCTTACCAACATTGGACGTATGAGTACGTCCTAATGCTGGCAAGCGGCTTTGTAGCGGGACCACACTGCATAGCCGCCGGATGGCAGCTGCTAATTGCAACTACCACTCGGTGGTATCCATCCCGTGCTGTTTAACCCCTTAGATGCCACGGCAAAGACGGCCATGGGGTTTAAATAAATAGAAAAAGGGCCGGTATTTCCCCTTGATCGGGGCGCCTGCAGCAAAATTGCAGGCTTCTGATCAGTTAACATGGCCACTGGAAGCCTTGTGAAGGCTTCCATCAGCACCATGTTTTCTGTTTTACTACTTCCGCCATATTTGTATTGGATTGTGTTAAAATGCAGTAGACTGTATAAACGATTGCACCCCCTATTGGTTAAGCACCCTAGAGGGTCTCAAAGTTAAAGAAAAAAAAAAAAATTCTAAAATTATTAAAAATTTAAGTATCGCCGCGTCCAAAAAAGTAGACATTAAAATTAACATATTTAGGTATACCTGAAACACCGTAAGAAAAAAATTTTCCAACCCCAAAAAATTGTTCTTTAGTTATTTCACATCCTCTAAACTATAAACTGGTAGAAATAAAAAAGTACACTTCAGCCCGAAAAAAATGCACTCTCACTCAAGTCCATCATTTTTACCAAAGATTGAACACCGTAAAAGCAAAACACCCGCAAACATGGCACAAGTGTTTTTTTTCCCATTTTGCCCCATTTAGAATTTTTTTGCGGTTTCCCAGTAATTCAGGGTAAATAAATAACACCATTAAAAAGCACTTTTGTCCTCAAAAAAAAAGACTAGGGTTAGTAAGGGAAAAAAAAGTTATGACTTGGGAAGCAAAGGGGGAAAAAAAAAGTGAAAAAAATAGACCTGGGGCGTAAAGGGGTTTTAAGGGGGGTTTTCCACACATCGATTCACCTTACTTCAGTCATGTTTTCTCAGTTTTACTTTTGAATTCATTGTTTACTGACTAACGGAGCTGCGCTTGATGTGGGGCTGAAAAAACGCCAGACTTTTGGAGCATCCCCATTCATACATGTCAACAAAGACGTTACAAATATTATACCATCAAGTTTAAAAAAAAAAAAGAATTAAAGGAAAAACTACCATATTTTTTGGACTATAAGACACACTTATAGACCGAATGCACTATCTCTGGCCAGCAGGAGGATGGAGAGGAGTGATGCTTCAGGAAGTTACACATAATTGGTATCACCACGTCTGTAAAAGTCCAATATATTAAAATGTAACATCATTTATCCCATATGTTGTACACCATAGAAGAAAAAATTCCAAACGCCCCAAAAAATTTTTTTTGGTCATTTCATATCCCCCAAAAATTGGAATAAAAGTGATCAAAAAAATTCTTACCCCAAAAATTTAAAAAAAACTACACTGCAGCCCACACTTTTTGCTTCAAATTCTTTTTTCCCTATTTTCCTCCTCTAAAATCTAGATGCGTCTTATGGTGTGGTGCGTCTTGTAATTCAAAAAAATACGGTATTCTAATTAAGGATTTGGTAGCCTCCAATATATGTTGATAAACACTGTTAGGGTTTGGTTAACAACCTTAATGCGGGGCAAATTCCCCCCCGCAAAATTAGCCGTGTGGCCGGGGGCGGGGGGGGGACCGGGGGAGGCAGCGGGGGCCGGCCCCTTCACCGGCCAAGAAAAACCAAAATCGTGACAGTCCAAAAATCTCCCCCCCGGGGGATTCCCGGCGGGGAAGGAACGTAATCCATAGTTCTCTATGAGAACGGGGTTACCCCTAGTTACCAGGACGGGGTTCAGCCCCTAATTGGCGCACCCGGGGCGTAAAATTTCGGGCTTAATTATGTCCCCCCAGATGGGCCCGGGGAACTGGCCCCCTTAGTGTATTGTTATTAGATTTCAAATGATTCAATCCAAAAAGTTAGTAGCTCTGCAGCACCCCCTTATAATTATTTTGGGGATGCATCCCCCTCAACCCCCCTGAATCTAAGGGCTTACAAAGCCCCCAAAAATTTTTTTTCCTTTTTTTTTCCCTGCATAAAAACACCCCAATACATGCAAAGTTTCAACCTAAATAGGTCTTTATGCTGGATAAAGACTTATTTAGGTTGAAACATTGCATGTATTGGGGTGTTTTTATGCAGGAATACAAGGACAAATTTGTATTTTTTCAACCCGTTGGATGCTGTCCCTCTTTCTATGTGTGTCAGGGCTAGGCAGCATTCAGCCTGCGGGGAGCAACATTCTGCAGCAGCTGATTTGCGACTCAACCCTCTTTGACTGACAGAGGTCCAGCCAATGGGAGGGCCCCGGGGGAACCGCCCAATCAGCTACAGGGGGGAATGGGACCACATTTAAACATCCCTCAGACTGAGTGCTGTGCCTGCGATATTCTCCTGGTTGCCCTTTTTTACATGGGGGCTTTTTCGGTTTTTTTGCCTTTTTCCCTTTTTACCAGAAACCCCCGCTTGTTTACTGACCCCCGGGAAATCCTTGATTTTGTACCTCGCTCCCCCAATCGTGTTTTTTGACCCCCGGGTTGTTTTTCTGGTTTTCTATCTTTGGTTCTGATTTTTGGCGTGAGGTTACTGGGGGCCCGTTTTCGACCCCGAACTTTTTCTGACACTTTTTTCCGACGGCCGGGGAGACAAAAGCAGCACCAGGACTGTCGTCCAGTTTGGGGGTCTGCCACCAAGGGCAGGGACATCCATAGGCTGGGCAGTGGGGTGGGTTCCATTTTTGGGCCCCCACTGCACCCCTTTGACGTGACAATGTGTTTGTAGATTTCAAATGATGTGATAAAGCCATTAAAGTATGCTCATAGATTTTAAACTTTTGTTTTTACAACACAAATAAAACAACCTTTTTCCCTCAAAACCTCTTTAGTATTTTTAATGTAACCTAAAACCTAACATTATAAAGCCTGTATAAGATTTTTTGGCCATTCAAAAAAACTACTCGGATAGGGAGTTTAGTTTTCATAAAAAGAGGGCCGTGATTTTTGTTTTTTTTGTAAATTTCATTGCTTCTAAGCCTGGGTAGCATGTAAAATAACAGGCAGGATAAAGGAGGAAAGATATTTGTGTGTACTTGGGGAAAGACGAGAAAAATAAAATAAACACAAAATCAACCGCGATTAAAATTTCTCTAAAGTACCTTAAATTTACCACCAGTTATATAGGTTTAAAATTTTCTTGCAAAGTTTTTGCTAATGCGAGGATTTTAAAACAAAAGATTTGGGATTTATCATTGATTTGGGGTTTAAAAATTAAAAGTTTTCCCCAATTTAAAGAATAATTTTGGAGATAGAAACTTTTTGAAATCTTTCTCCCCCCAGCACTAGGAAGAATTTATCAGGGGGTTTTATTTTTTTTTTCATGCCAGAATGCTATTTTTAAAAATTTAATTTTAATTCCCCATTATGATTGGGGAGAAAAAAACGATCACCCAAAAAAAAACTCCCATGAAAGTAAAAGGGAAGACGATCCCGTGCCCCCCGTCTGTTCATGCAGTACTGTAGTAAAATTGTTCTTGTGATAAAGCATTGGCTGGGACGAGCTGCATTTGCTTGTGCTAAAAATGCAAAAAAAATAATTAAATTACTTTGGGAGCTACAATAACATTTTTGCCTTCTCTTTTTTCATTCGGGGGGAGGGGAAATTTCAAGAGTTTTTTTTTTAATTTAGCCTTTTCCCTTTTTAGTTCCCCTTTTTCCCGCTGAAAAAAAAAATCCCAAAATTTTTTTCTATTAAAAAAAATTAACCACATTCGTGTCATGATTTTGCCCAGGGCCCGGCCTTTACTTTGGGTCTGGGCGGGCCGGGCCACGGCCGGGTTTCCGGCGGGAACCCTGGTTTTTTTTCTTGATGGGTTTTTTTTTTTATTCACTAAGTGTTTTAACTGTGTTCTCCTCCTCCTTGGGTTGATTGTTCCCTGGCCCACCCCCCCTGGCCCAGGGAAACCTCCCGCACTCTTGGGGTTAATGGTTTCCTCCCCGTTTGATTGAAAAACCTTCTGTTCCCCCATCCCGCCCTTGGGGTTTCCCTTTTTCCCCCCTTGACCTCCAAACCTGCCCCCCTTTTTTTTCCCTATTTTAAAAGGGTTTTATTTTCCCTTCATCATTGCCTGGCCAAAAGTGGGGCTTTCTGCCTGTAGCTAGCCTTTACTTTTGCTGTCCTTTCTTTAAACCCGACCCTGGCCCGTGCTTTGAAACCCTTTTCTCCCTAGTGATTTGGTACTTTGGTTTTCCCCCCCGACCTGGGATTGGGGCCCCTTTTGGGTTGGGGCCCCCGGTTTTTAATCTTCTGTCTCATTCTCGTACCGGTTACCCCCCAAAGGTTTTCCGGGCTTTGGGAAACCCCCTGACCCACGCTTATTGTTCTGTGTCTGTTTGTCCCGTCTGTGTCACAAAGTAAAATCAGTGCAGCGATCATTTTTCTGGTTGGGGCCCCCCCCCAACCCTATTAAGGAGTCGGGTTCCCCAAAAGGGAGGGACAGGGGCTGGGATCAAAGTTCCCCGGTCCCCTGTTTGTGCATGTGTCCCCTGGGGGTTCCCCCCCCCCCGGCAGTTTCCAACCCCCCCCCCCCCCCCCCCCCCCCCCCCCCCCCCGACCTTATAGGGAGGGCCCTTACCCAAAACAATTTCCCCCGGGGGTTTTTTTAAGAGTTTCCGGCCTTGTCGGGGCAAACCGACCGGCCCGGAAGAGTTGAAAATCGTTTCAGGGGATGGCGGGGCTTATTAACCAAATCTCGCAACGTCTTTGGGTGCCCCAAAGCTTTCCCTGGCACCCCCGGCTTGGCCGCCCCTTTGGTCCCTTACCTTTCCCCCGTGTTTGGGGAAAACCCCAGCGTCCGTTTAAAAAATCCAAGGTGCTGTTTTTGGGATCGTTTGATGGGAAAACCCCGACAGGGTTTCCCAAAATTTCAGGGAATCCTTGGGCACCACCGTTTTTCCGCTTCCCAAATTTTTTTTTCCCCATGAAGCCGAAAATGGGAAACAAATTTGGTGTATTTTCCCCAGGGCCCACCCTCAGGAAAAAGGTTTGGGGTTTTGTATGCCCCCTTTAAAACCCCAGAATTTGGGTTTTGATTGGGAAAAATTTTTTTTTAGGCTTTAGGCCAAAGTCTATGACCCCAATTTCCCCTCGTGTGGCCCTTGGGGAAAACTCCACCTTCTAAAACTATTCACCAGGGTCCCCCGCCGGCTGAAGGGCTATTGTTCTGAGTTTTTGCCAATGGTTGGGAACCCTGACCGGGTGGTTTAACCAAACCCCTTTTTAAAAACCCCCCCCTTAAAAACAAGGTCTATCTTTTCCCGGGTTTTAAAATTGAAAATTTTTAAAAAAAAAAAACCCTTAAAATTCAGGCCCAATCCCAAAAAGGCCCCTATAACCCCCCCTTTTTTGGGCCTTTTATGACCCTACCGTGACTATTGACAGAAGAAATTTAAAAGAGAGACGCAGGGAAAAAACAAGGGGGGTCGACTGTTCCGTTTAAGGGCCCAAATTTTTTCCGTAAAACCCCTGTTGTTTCTCTGAAAATTTTCTCCTTTTTCTCATTCATCGCCCAACCTGAGGGAAAAACCCATGATTTTTTGGGTTTTTACATCTGCTGCCACCCCCCAAGGGAAAGGGGGGGGGGTTTGGGGGGGGGTGGGGGGAAAAGCGGGTGCTTTTTTCTTTTATTGCGGGAAAAAACCTTAAAACCTTTTTGGGGGAGACTGTTTCCCACTCGACCCCCGTTTACTCAAGGAAAACGCTGAACGCCTGGAGGAGTTTTCCCCGGAAAGGGAACTCGGGTATACGGTACCTTTCCCCAAAACCCGGTAATTTAAATTTTTTTTTGCCTGTAACCCCTTGGGCGTTAAAATTTTAAGAATTTCGTCTTTTCAAGCTTGATTGCCCAGGCGTGCTGCTAATTTTTTTTAGTATTTTCTGTTTTCCAGGGCCTTTTTGGGTTTGGAACTACTTCCATTGAATGCTCCCCCCTTTTTGGGTTTTTAGGGGTAATTTAAACCTCCCTTTAAATTGGGGGGGGAAAAATCAAAAATTTTGGACTACCTTTAATTCCCCTTTTTTAATGTTGGGGAAATTCGCATACCCGGGGAAAAAATTTTGTTTTTTGTCATGGAAAACTCGCCGCGGAATTATTTTTTTGGCCCTTTCCCCCGGGGCCGCTGCCCCTAAACCCGTGTTTGACTGGGGAACCACTGAGCTTATCAAATGGGGGACCCCATGTGGTTCTCCCTTTTGAAATCTGTTGATCCCTTGGTGTTGCGGTAATTAAAAACCCCCATAATTTTAGAAGGTAAATTTGGGCTTCTTTTGATAGAGATGTTGCGGAAAAATTCGCCCTCCACCCCCAGCCTAAAGATTTTTACCCTAGACCTAGCTAGGGGGGGGAAAACTTAACTTGTCTGCCCCGAAGCGGGAAAAAAATGCTTTTTTTATATTTTAAGGAAAATGAAAATTTTCGTTTTTCCGGAAGTAGTGCTCTCAGCTACCCCATTTTTAAAAGGAAATTTTGCTCTGCTAAGCCTTTTTCCCTTTTTCTATTTAGGATTCCCACTCATTACTTTTACTCTGCCACTACAGGTTTTGAAAACCCAAAAAAAATCCACCGTTTATCGACTGGGGCAACCGTCTGGGTAGGAGTCATTTAAGACTCTTAAAAAACGGGCCCAAATAAAAAACAAATCAATAAAAAACGCCGACCCAGGGCCAAAGGAACCGGGCCCCCTTTTTTCCCAAATCCCTTTAACAAATTTTTGCTCCCAAGCCCCCAAAAAATGGAAAAAATTGGTCGGCCCCCTCCCAAACTAAACCAAGGGGGTTCCCGTTGAGGGGGGCACCCGGAAGGGGCCCCCCCAAAAAGGGGGGGGTACTTCCCCGATCTTTCCTGAAAAAGAACCTCACTTTGGGCTTTTGGGTTTGCCCCCACGGCCGTTTGCGACGGGAAACCCTGGTTTTTTTTTACTTTTATTTTTGTATTGTATTCACTAAGTGTGAACCTGTGTTCTCCTCGGTTCCTTTGGGTTGGGTTGTTTTCCCGGCCCAAAGCCCTGGGGCCAGGAATCCTCCCGCCAAATCTTGGGGGTTAATGAGTTTTTTTCCCGTTTGATTAAAAAACCTTCCGGGCCTATCCAAACCTTGTTTTCTTTCCAACCCATTGGGGCCTTTAAAAACCTGCCCCTCCCCCTTTGGGTTTTCCCCATATTAAAAGGGTTTATTTCACCTTCATCATTTTCCTTTTCCCCATTTGGTTTTTCTGCTGTAGCTAGCCTTGGAAATTTATCTGTCCCTTTTGTTACATGAAAACCCCGCTGTGCTTCCTTTTCCATTCTTCTTAGTTTTTGGTACTTTCCCCTTTCCCCGACCGGGTTTTTGACCTTTGGCTTGGCCCCGGGTTTTTTCTCTTCTGTCTCACGTCTCTGTACCGGTTTTCCCTTTCTGTTTCCGACTTTGGACCGCCTGCCCCGGGTTATTTTTTCTGTGTCTTTTGTCCCATCTGTGTCACACTATATCAGGGGCAGCCCATCAGGTTCCCTTTTGGTTTGGGGGGCCCCACCTATTAAGGGGTCGGGTTCCCCCAAAAAACAGGGACCCGGGGCTGGGGGATCAGAGTCCCGGGCCCCCCCTTTCGTGGTGTCTGTGCCAAAAGGGGTCCCTGACCCGGGCCCCTGACCAAATTTGTATTTAAAAAGTTAAAAGTGTAAAATTTTTTTTTAAACCAAAAAGATTATTATTAAGTAATTATTACTATTATTATTAAATTTAAAGTGGTGCCCCAACCATATCCCCATTGGGTGCTAAATCGATTGGGAATTCCATTTAATGTGTGAAAAGAAGAACGAGCCCCCTGAAAAAAATTTTTTTGTTTAAATGGAGAGGCGGTTGGAACTCTCCCATTGAAATAATTCGGAATTCCGTGTAAATCTAAAATTATGAGTCTTCGAAGATGGGGAGAAAAAAATAACATAAACAAAAATCTCAGTGGTGGGTAGTTGTAAATGGGACCAATCCTGAGCATGATAGTTTTAACGTGTAATATTCAAGGAAACCATGTCAATAAGTGACACATTGCCTCAGGACTGGGACAAGGTATTCTGGTGCCCTAGGCAAATAAGTCCCATAGCACACCCAATGAAAAATTCAGCCCACTCCATGACTCTAGGCAGTAACCTACCTTCGTCTACCCATCGTCCCGCCCCTGCATTACCTTTTTTTTATGCAGCGTAGATTTCTCAACAAAATCCACATGGAAAAAATCTGCATTGTGTGAACATGACATATGGCCATTAGGAACCTCTATCACAGATTCTGTTGCTTTTGATATGTCTTGCACTTAGCACACTTTTTTCAGACAAAATGATGGATACCTCGCTGGAACCAAATGAAACCCATTATAAGACAATGGTTTTCAAAGGTGCTGCTCATGCCCCTCATATGTTGGGTTTAGCACTGTGCTGTATCTTCTGCAAATAATGAAAATGTTTATGCAGATGTTAACAGATTCTTAAAAAAAAGGTTGTATCTACTTACTAAGTGTCACTTGTTTGGAGGGACAGTCCATACTTTTGACCCAAATTTTCATGTCCCTCTTTAGTCCTTAAATGTCCCACTTTTTGACTTGATGAATTAAGTTGCATTGATAAGCTTACTGTTTTCCATCAAAATTCATCTATTTGTTTCCTAACTGCATAAAAGGCAGCTTACATAATACCTAATAATTTTTGCAATTTGGACCATGAAATGTCTGTATTTAGATGCTTGTATGCTAATATGTAAATACAAAAACTATTGAAGCATATATATACATAAAAATATATTGGACACAATAATCCATAATTGTCCCACTTTGGGGAGGTATACCATTATATCTTTTTAAATCTATAAAGAATGTCCCTCATTTACTAATCAGGTTGCACCAGAAAAGTGTCTTAAAATGTGCCGAAAGTGGTGCAATTTTGGCACGGCATGTCCCAGATCCATTTATTATGGGCTTAAGACACTTTCTGCACACTGCTCAATAGGTAGATGTGGCTTGCTGAAAAGTGGGTGTGGCCTTACATGTGGATACAATGCGACACTCCAAAAATGTGCCAAAAATCTGATGTAGAGAGTAAGTCAGAAAAAAATTGGCTGAAAAGTTAGACAATTCTAAAGCTGCACCAATTTATAAAGATTATGCGGCACTATGATAAATCTGGTACCTGTCTAAGTTTACGCTGTCTAATTTTTAGACAATGATAGTAAATCAGGGCCAATATATTTACAAATATTAATAGAATTTTACTGGGGCTTATTTAATGTACAGTTTAAATTAGATCTACTGCTTGCCCAAGGGAATAAGTCAGTAAATAATATTCAAAGGCGGAGGGGAAGATGTGCATAAATTCTCCATCTGTTACAGGGTGCAAAAAATGAAGTGTGCTCAGTGTTAATTCTGATTATTTTTGGAAATGCCAATGCACAATCCTGGGAAAAAGGCATGATGCTTGAATGTCACCAGATTGAGTTTATGGAGAGTGATTCCAAATATGCAATAGATCGAGAGAGGAAGCTGTTACTCTCAAAGGTTAAAAGTCTCTTAAGCATATTTGGCAGAAAGGAATCTTATTTAATTTTCCAAATAAAGTTTTCATCTTTTTCCATAAGCACGTCAATTCACATCATTATAGAATGCTGTTTTTTAGGTTAAGAGGCCAGTTTACATGTTCCCAGACCAAGGCCAGTGTACATGTGTATAAATGGTACATTGAATTTGAAATAGGCAGATGTGGAAAATAAGAGGTTAATTTGCCACTTAAAACTTCCTATAAGAATGTTTAATTTTACACTAACACAAGGGAATATGTACTTTCTCAAATGAATCAACATAAAAATGTTAAGAAACTATAGACAGGAAACTTGGAAACGATTAATCTCTCTGTTTAAACTCTTTATTTTCACTCTTATATTTAATTAAGGGGGAACCATATTTTGTACTTCGACTTGAAAATGTAAGTTCAGGAAAGATTTCTGTTCATCCTTAAAGGTACTTTGTTTACCTTCCTCCAGTGCTATCCTTAATAATAATCCTGCACACCTAACTGGGCTAATATAATAATGATAGTGCTCAAGGACTTTGTTCTACTTTAACTATACATGAAAACGACAACAGTCATAAAAGCAATCATAAAATTTCTCAGCACACCATTATTATTTTGTCTCAAATGAAACTTATTTTATGGGTTTTTCTAATGTTTAGTAGGTAGTATTCATGAATATAAAATAGATGTATTATTTTGTGTATGAACACAGTCCTTTGTTTCTCTGTGATTTGCACAGAAATGGAAGAAGGAACTGAAAGAGATACTGTTAACCAGAGGCGTGACTAGAATTCGTAGGGCCCCATAGCAAAATGAGATGAGGCCTCACCACCTAATGTTAATAAACTAAAATAGCAGCATAAGCAAATAATTAAAAGTATAAATAATACTGCCATGTATCAGAGACCTCACATAGTACTGGCCAGATAGCAGAAAGTCATCAACTACTTTTTTCCTATAAAAAGGAACAATTTACTTCTACATGAATGGGGCCCCCCTAAACATCCAGGCCCCCATAGCAGCCGCTGTTAACCTGTATGAGAAGACTGACCATGTCCACATTTATGTTACGATAGAGGGTTGAGTAATTCACTGTATACCAGAAATGCACAATTAAACCCTTCACTACCCTAAATTGCCACAGACTTTCCCACTAAATCATTTACTACACTGTCACTGTGCAGTATAAATTATATGTTATCATAAATTCTGCAGGTCGGTGCAGTTTTTAGTAATACCAGTTTTTTTTTTTATAGTTTTTGTTATGTTTTACTACTTTAAAAAAAACACTTTTTTATTCTCTAAATTTGCTATGCAGTGCCATTTTTGAGATCAGAAACTTTTTTTTTCCAATTTATGGACCTGAATAAGGTCTTGTTTTTGCTGGCTGAACAGTATTTTCTATTGGTACTATTTTATTCTCTTTTTACAGGAAGGTTAGGTGACTGAAAAACCCACAGGATTGTTTTTTTTTATCATAGGGTTAAATGTGTCAGATAAATAATAAATAATCTTAATAAATCAGACATTTACAGACATGGCAGTGCCTATTGTATTTAACTTTTTTATTTTTATAATGACAAAAGGGGGTGTTTTGAATCTTAATTTTTTACATTTTTTTAAAACTTTTTTCACTTTTACTTTTAGTCATTCTGGGGAACTTCACCTTGATTGCCTGTATACTATTCCACAATATAACAATATTGCAATGACGCTCTAATATGGCTCTACTATTACACTCCTTATAAAAATTGTCAATGGCATTTGCCAAAAATTATTTTCAATCCTTTACTATCCACCCAATAAACATACAAAATCTTTGTCAAAAAGTTGTACATTTGATGTTGTTTAAGTATGGATTTCTTACATAAGAATTTTTGTTACCTTTGTGAACTTTTTCAATGGAATACTTCTTACACTAAAAAATTTCTCCTTCTTGTTGATCATTAAACAACATGATCAAATGTACAATTTGTTGCCGAAGATTAAGTGATTTGTCATCTTGACACAGGATAGGTGATATTTTAGATCACAAGGGTCTGACTGCTAAGATCCTCAAAGAAGAGAGGGCCTCAATCCCTCCTTACAAACAGGTCTATGGTGAAATTAAGTTTCATCCCTTATTGTAAATAAGCAGAACAAGCAGAGCTGCAGTGTAAAGCATGAGAGACTGGCAGCCACCTGTACGTTTACCTACACATTGGGCGACATCTATGTAACTTGGCGCCTACACACCAGTTCTAAATAAATATAGAGGAGTGTATATTACGATAGTATGAATGAAAGTGCTATGCGCCAACCATTTTTGGCGCAGAGCACTCAACATTGGTACATAGAATGTTATGCGCCAAACTTTGTATGTCAGTTGCGTACCAACCTTTGGCACATTCTAGGCGCATTAAAATGTGTTGCACCAAATTTGGCAGTACGCCTGTTCATACATCTATGGAACAGTGCTCCAGCAATTTGTTTTGCGCAATATATGCCAAAAAAGGCACAGGCGAGTTCATAGATGTCACCCTTTATTTTTATTAAGTTGTGTAGTTTGATGCAGTGAAGTTTTATAGATGATAATGAAATTTTTTTAGCACTTTTTGAGAGTACTGCTTGGCTGTAGCACCATGTTTAGACCAACACACTACTAAACTCACAAGTGAGAACATAGTGTACCACCCATGCTGCCAATGATTATCCAGTAAAATGATTAATACCAATGCACTTCAGTAGGGAATTCATTTTTTTAAAGCTAGTTAATATTAGCAGACATCAACTATGGAATGCAAGACATAATAAAATGTGAAATAAAGGTCATTCTGTATTTCTGAAAAATTCTTGGCAGTAATGTAACATTATAAATTACATATCTGTAAATTAAACCTGTACAGTTTAATGTAACCTAGATAAGCTTTATTGTTTAATAACCATCATAATACTTTTGTGTACTATAGTACTATTTATGACCGAGTCTACTAGTTTAAAAATATGCAAAACAATTCATGTTCAAAGCAAAAAGAACATTCACAATCTCACAGTACTGAGTAATTATTTCAAGACAGGCACGTCTCAACATACATCTTCATTACGCCCATTATAAAGGGGTTCTACATGTTCTGGGAAATAAAGGCATCGAAGAATTCTAATTCTAATGTTAATCAGGTGCTGGTCAATAATACATTAATACAGGTTCATGAAAAATTATTTTCAGGATGAAATATCATATGTCTATATGTCTCACTAGCTCGACTGATTATGAGCCATAGCAGATTTAGTGACACCTTTACCAGGTTATCCTTGAGTATTTGAGGCTCTGACATTGGAGGCTGAATAAATATATAACAACTTAGACCGAAAACATCCAGTGTCATACAGACAATTCTTTTTTTCATTGTGTAACAATTTTTAACTTTGCTTGAGAAAGAAGGGTGTTCCTCTCGAAACGTTGCACAGGTGTGCGGCTCAACCGGGTTCCTTGCTATCCAGTTTGAGATGGACTACTTGCATGCACCTTAAAACTTAAGTATACCACCTTTATTACTTTTTTTATGGACATTTGTATGAAGTGCTTTTTCCGGAAAATAAAATTTGGCACATAAAAAAAAAATAATAGTGTGACACTGGATATTTTCGGTCCAAGTCTATATATGAGTAATTATTAAGGTGCTACAAGGAATCTCCTTTATGGACTGTATGGTGGTTATACTTTATCAATTTTTGAAGTAACAGTTTCTAAAAATATATCTAATGGGAGGCTGAGTAGCAGGCTGTGAAAACAAAGGCCGAAAACAATGTTGAGCACTGGAGGATGTCATGAAGAAGACTGAGGACCAGAGGCAGCTGCACTTTCTTGTAGGTTAGTTGTCCATGAGACAATTAATAGTTTATAAAGATGTGTTATCTGGTGAATATTGGTGACCACTGGGAACAGGAGTAGAAACTCTAGTAAGGTACGTCTATAGAGATCCAGATGAGGCTCTATCATCACTGGCACTAGGGGGAGTGATAAACTGATAAGCAAAAAAATGGTATACCATTTAAAACTGTGTAAATGTGCTATGTTCGAACGGCTTAAACTTCGAACATCGTTCGAACGGCGCTAAATACGGGGCGAGATACGTCCCAGTCATTACGGTAATCCACAGTTCTCATAGAGAAATATGGATTCCGTCTCTTCTCCCCGCTCGGACAATATGCCGCAGGGGAAGATAAATGACATGTGAATTACTAGCGGCGCTGCTAGTAATAAATGTCTATGGGGCCGCCGGGCTGCTCCCCCCCCCCGCCCCGCGCAATTATGCCGTGTGAACATAGCCTTACTCACATCACTGCGCTCTTATATTGTTTCACAACCCTCTTTTCCAAAAACTCAGTATGCTGTAACCAGCTGCAGTGGGTTACAAAGCAACCTGCACTTTCCTGATGTTGTCAATCTAGTAAAGGCTTTAAAATCTGATACTCACCACTGGAGTGTCTTCATGCCTGGAGCCTGCCTCTACTCCAGTTTCTGATAATCTGATAATAAATACTGTAGCTGTTAATGACCCTCAACCCTATTCCTGGTTCTTATTCCAGAACTCTTTCCTGCCACTGCCAATTTTTGATCAAGTGAACTTTCTGTCAGGGCTAGGCTGTGCTCAGGCTGCAGGGATCAACAGGCTGCAGCAGCTGATTCGCAACCCCACCCTGATACACTTGCTGCTTACAGCTCTGTCAGTGACAGACGCCCAGCCACTCCTGACAGGGGACGTGTCACACCAGCCAATGGGAGGACCCGGAGGCCGCTCCAATCAGCTACAGGGGCGGTATCCAGGTATCTCATTTAAACTCCCTGAAGGCTGAGTGCAGCGCCTGTGATATTCCTGGCTACCTTGTTCTTGTTATTGTGTTTGCTTATCCGTATATCTGACCTCGGCTTGTTCTCCTGACCTCGGCTTGTCTTCTGATTTTGTGCTTCTCTTTCGTTTGGCTTTTGACCTCGGCTTGTTTACGCTTATCCCTCTGGTTCTGATTTGTGGCTTTGGCGTTCCCGTTTTGGTATTTACCCGGACTGTCTGACTATTCTACTTCCTGACGGCCCCAGCACTTAGGCAGAGCAGGGACTGTCGCCCAGTTGCCGTCTGCCGCATAGGGCAGCACGTCAAGCAGGCAGGGACAGTGGGCTGGGTTCCAGTCAGGGCTCACTGTACCTCCCTTGACATGACATTATCACAGGCCGAAACCGTTACTGCTCTACCTTCATTATGGACCCCATAACAGCTCTGGTAGAGCAGATGCAGGGGCTAACCCAGCTAGTCCAGGATCTGGCGCTGAGGGTAGAACAACAGGAGGCTACCCCAAGTCAGAGGGTCCCTGCACTACCTTCCCCTCCTGTGGAACCCCCTATCTAGTTGCCTGACAGGTTCGCAGGTAACAAGAAGGCCTTTGTGGCATTTAGAGAGGGATGTCGCCTGTATTTTAGGCTCCACCCACTTACCTCGGGGAATGAGGAAAAAAGGGTGGGAATTGTTATGTCCTTACTTCAGGGTCCCCCCCAGGAGTGGGCATTTTCGTTACCGCCTGACTCACCTGAACTGTCTTCTGTGGACAGGTTCTTTGCCGCTTCAGGGGTACTTTTTAATGACCCTGATAGGGAAGCTGTGACCGAGGCTCAGCTGACCACCTTGAGGCAGGGTAAGAAGACTGTGGAGGAGTTTTTCTCTGAATTTCGTCGCTGGTGCATTCCGTCTGGGTGGAACGACCCAGCTCTCAGATGCCAGTTTAGATTACGGTTAGCTAACCATGTAAAGGACTTATTGGTGGCTTACCCTACCCCTGGTACTTTAGAAGAGGCTATGGCACTAGCCATTCGTCTGGACAGACGTTTTAGGGAGAGACGGCAGGAAAAGGTTCCCCCTCCGGTGGTCACCACCATGGTCATCCCTAAACCCATTGTTTCCGATTTAAACTCAGAGGAGCCCATGCAAGTGGGGGATTTTTCTGTCACTGCGGCTAACGACCGTAGGACTACTCGTCGCATCCAGGGGTTGTGCTTCTACTGTGGCGAAGATGGACACGGCATTCGGGAATGCTCCAAACGGAAGACCAGGTCTGAAAAACTCCAGCGCCTAGGTGGTCAGCAGGAAAATCACCTAGGCGAGCAGGTATTTCCTATTGTATCTAAAAAATTGCTGCTACCAGTTAAGATTTCATATTTGTCGCTGTCTGGTTCTGGGAGTGCGTTTGTGGATTCTGGATCTGCTTCTAATTTTGTTGATGCGTCTTTCGCCAAACGTCTGGGCCTACCTTGGAGACCGCTATCGGACTCGCTGCGGGTTGTGGCTATTGACTCCACTCCACTAGCTCGGGGCGCAATCCAATATTGTACCCCTGAGCTGGAGATGGTGGTCGGATCTATACATATTGAAAAGTGTATTCTATTTATCATGGAGGGGCTGCCCGCTGATGTGGTGTTGGGGCTGCCCTGGCTTCAGAAACATAACCCAGTGTTTGACTGGAATTCAGGGAAATTAGTCAGGTGGGGACAACGGTGTGTTGAGAGATGTCTCCTTACCATGCTGGGCAATACTGATGTGCAGGCTAACGCTCGGGCTAAGGTTCCCAGAACTCGTCCTCCTGGTGAACTATGCCCTCCACCTGTACCTGAACGTCCATATGTGGTTCAGGAGGTGGTTAACCCGGTGGCTTATCGGCTGAAATTACCCTCTTCTCTCTGTATACATAATGTGTCCCGACGTGCACTTCGTAAGAGGTATATTCAGCCTGTGACTCCGCCCTCTAGACCTCCTTCTCCAGTTTGCATAGAGGGGGAGTTAGAAAATGAAGTCGCCCGTATTTTAGATTCGCGTAAGGCCCAAAGGTCACTGCAGTACCTGGTCCATTGGAAGGGTTATGGTCCTGAGGAGAGATCATGGGTCCCGGCAAAATCCATCCATGCTGATCGCCTGGTGAGGGAATTCCATGAGGCTCATCCGGACAAACCCAGACCAGGGAAGGGTCCGGTGGCCCCTCCTAAAAGGGGGGGTACTGTCAGGGCTAGGCTGTGCTCAGGCTGCAGGGATCAACAGGCTGCAGCCGCTGATTCGCAACCCCACCCTGATACACTTGCTGCTGGCAGCTCTGTGAGTGACAGACGCCCAGCCACTCCTGACAGGGGACGTGTTGCACCAGCCAATGGGAGGACCCGGAGGCCGCTCCAATCAGCTACAGGGGCGGTATCCAGGAATCCCATTTAAACTCCCTGAAGGCTGAGTGCAGCGCCTGTGATATTCCTGGCTACCTTGTTACTTGTTCTTGTTATTGTGTTTGCTTATCTGTATAACTGACCTCGGCTTGTCTCCTGTTTTTGTACCTCGCTCACGTTTGGCTTTTGATCTCGGCTTGTTTACGTTTATCCCTCTGGTTCTGATTTGTGGCTTTGGCGTTCCCGTTTTGGTATTTACCCGGACTGTCTGACTATTCTACTTCCTGACGGCCCCAGCACTTAGGCAGAGCAGGGACTGTCGCCCAGTTGCCGTCTGCCGCCTAGGGCAGCACGTCAAGCAGGCAGGGACAGTGGGCTGGGTTCCAGTCAGGGCTCACTGTACCTCCCTTGACGTGACACTTTCATCAGATTTTTGGAACTGCTAACATTTGACTTTCTACTTGACCTTATCCATGTTTGCTGGTTCCTGTATACAGGGAGTGCCCTGCCGCAAAGGTTATACTTCTTTGATAGGGTTCAGGCTGAAGTCTCAACACATCAAGATAGGTTGCAGTTACCCATCTCTATAAATGTGCTCTAGGGAACAGAATTAGGACTCTAGTGCCACCCATTGGCAGCAGCATCACGAACAGTCACATCAAACCTATTAAGGAGCCTTGAAACAGCCTCTATACAGGGAGAACCTCTCATCTGTGGTCCGAGGTTTTATGGTGTTTGTCCCTCATCATGACAGAACAGGGTTCTGGCTGGCTGGGTGGATGGCCTTTAATGTAGTAAAGGAGAGTAAAGTTTATTCTTGAGGAGAGCAACACAAAGGTGAATAAAGGCTTTTAGACCATGTAGTGCTCAATGGGAAATTTAAATCTTCCGTCTTGAAAGAAACAATACTTACTTAAAGTCACATCTGAGCCATTATAGAGCCTTAAGACATGACTACAGATTTCAAGTCAAGAAACTAACTCATTTATATAGAGAGAGCCTACCATCTGCAGGCAGTTTTTGGGACGTTTGCCCTTCATCTGTGCAGAGCATTTGAACGTTGCAATTTCCCATGAAGCATTGCATGGCCTATAACTCTAGATACACCTTAATGGTGTGCTCTCCATTAGAACCTATTTGTAGAAACATGAATAACTTCCGTAAACACAAATTCTAAATGCTATTAACCGGTATAGAACATAAATAGCTATATTACAACAGCTTTTTATTACTTACAGAGCATTTTTGCGAGCTGACAAAAAAATTAGGGCCACATGTATGAAAACTGTCTAGGTCTAAATTTCACCTTGTTGCCCATGACAACCAATCACAGCTCCCCTCTCATTTTTCCAGAGCACTATATTAAATGAAAGGGGCGCTCTGATTGGTTGTTATGGGCAACAAAGTGCATTTTAGACGTAGACAATTTTCATACATGTGGCCCTTAGTGTTTCTGTATTTTTGTTAAGCTCTCATTATATGAAAAACTCATCTTTATTTAACTAAATTAGCTGATATTATCTGCCTATGGTTATGTTACTGTATTAACACCTTTTTAGTTGTTGTCAACAGGCTGTAATTGAGACATTATATACATATAAAACACAGTAGAATCCTACACAATCTAACATTGATTACAATACCCAACACAAAGGAGTATTGAATGGATGAAAACTATACATCCATACCAGCAACAGAAAAAATATATACTGTGATCTAAGTGATTCATTGCCAATGTAGTAAACTACATTTGACCCGTACCGAAAGGACCTCTTATGGGAGAGACTTCATCTGAGTAATAAATCTAGCAGGTTTTTTGAATCCTTCCTTCTTTTAACACCTTATTGAGGAACATTCAGGTAAAGTAAAGGTCTCTGAATTTTTAGGAATAGAGAAGGCCAAATAATATACAGAAAGCAGGTTTGGACTGGTCCACACGGGACCATGGGAAACCCTGGCAGGCTCATTTGGCATGATGGGTTCCTGAAAATAGCGGACATGGGGCTGCTTTTCAGTAAGAAACTCATAGAAAGAGAGGCAGAAAGCAAGAGTCATGTGCAGTAGCTGTAGAATGGGCCCCAACTCCACTGGTGGGTCCCAAGATTTAACTCTACAGGTGGGCCCCAAGAATCAGCTCTGCTGGTGAACCCCAATAATCAATTCCACTAGTGGGTCCCAAGAATCAACTCCATTGGTGGGCCCCATGAATTAATTCCACTGGTGAGCCACAGGCACCCCAGTCCGCCACTGACGACTGATGGAATAAGTAATTATGTGATCTATGAAAGGAATAGGACATGAGGAAGAAAACTGCTGATTCTGAAACACATTGAAAGACTAGTCCTTCTCAGAATTCATCTGGATTGGAGTGATGTCACTTTGGTCTACAGAGGACTGGCAGAAGTAAATGGTATACAGTACGGGCTGAAGAGTTTTTGCAATGCTTTGTGGTTTGATGCGAACATGCTACAGAACAATGGATTATCTACTTTTAAAACTCAATTACATTCACCTCTTCATATCACATAGGACTACAAAAAAGATGTCAGATGCTATTCTTTAAGAACACAAAAAATATTCAAATGAGCTCAAGGGACAAAAAAAAGCTAGGACTCCAGCACCACCTATTGGATGTAGTGTTCCTTAACCTCGAGAGTCCGACCCATTTTCAGTCTTTCATTTCTATTTTTTTCATCCTTGCTTTCCAAGAGTCATAACTGTTTTATTTTTCTGTGAAAATAGCAATAATATGGCTTATTTTCTGCAAAACAAGTTTCTTTGGGTAAAATTTAATGCCCAAAATAACATATTGGAAAGCCCCAAAAAACTATTTGTGGGTGGCAAATGTAAAATAATTTTTTTGGAAGGGGGTTGTTTTACAGAGTTCACCAAGCAAAATGAATTACGTTATATTTATTCTGCAGGTAGGTATGATTCAGGCGATGCCAAATGTGTGTAGTTTTTGTTATGTTTTATTACTTAAAGAAAATTTTTTTAGAAGCAAATGTTTTGCATTGCCATTTTCTGAAACCAATAACACTTTTTTCCTGTCTGAGCTGTGTGCTGACTAATTTTCTGTGGTGCAATGTCTATTTTGTTGAATTTCAGTTTGTAGTGTATCTGACTTTACATTTTTCTGCAAGGCAGGATGACAAAAAAACCACAATTCTGTTTTTGGGGTCTTCAGTTTGCGCACCATTCAGGATAAAAAACATGATATTGTATTAGATTGGAATTTTAAAGACACAGTGATACCAGTTATGTAAATTTTGTTTATTTTAATTGAAATAATAAATGGGGAAAGTTTTTTCTTAATTTTTATTATTTTATTTTAAAAACATTTTTTTAATATAACATTTATTCCCCTGAGGGGACGTGAACATGCAGTATATAGGCATTTCATTGATCTCCTATTATACCCTACCTTTCATGCCTCCCTTTCATTGATGTCCTATTACACCTTGCTGGCTGCCATGACAAATGAACAGCACCGAGAAGCGCCATGAAGGTGTATGGAGGCTTACAAGTCATGAATGATCCACTAAAATTGAAATATTTTCAAATAAGCTGGAAAAAAAAACTCGGCAACACCTATTATTAGAGCATTTATGGCTTGTGATTCTCCATACACCCTCATAGTCTCCATAACAAGGAACATAACCCCTTTTAAGCTACAACTAATGCCTATCATCCAAGTAGCCAGAACCCTGCTCTACACTGATAAGGGGCAAACATCACAAAACAGCTGTCTGTAAATGGGTAAATACTTTGACTTTAATTTCCGAGTCAACGTTCAATGAATGTGCTAATTTGGATGCATTATATTGATGTTCACATTGATTCACGGTATTCTATCATTGGTGTTGGTAGAATGTGGTTGTCAGCTAAGTTCTCTTTTATTTCTTGGAGATTCAATATACTTCTGTATATCAGGGTCATTTTATTGATAGGGTAAAAGGTACCCTTCTCTGGCAGATCACTTGAGCTATTGCTGCTGCTTAAAAATTAAGTAGTTTCCCAGCAAATGCTATTTCCTGCAGCTCTGTTTTATTTGCTTCTTGTTATGGATTTTAGTGCATGTTAGAATGTAGGTTAGCCTCATGTAATGCAGTTAAGCTGCAGCCTGGCTCCCTAAAATACAACCCAAGAGGATTTGCCCCATTAAAGCACATGGAAGTTATAGATTTGGATTAGATTTTCTGGTAATTTATATGGTACATAAAATGGTACCAATTCAAAAATATAACTTGTTCCACTTAAAAAGCAAGCACTCATAAGGGTATGTCAACTGAGAAATAAAAAAGGTTACAGCTCAAGAATGGTGGGATGGAGAAAACAGACATGCTGTCAATATAAACTACGGCAACTGAGTATTCATTTTAATAGCAATAATAAAATGTTTGCACTAGGCCCACTAGTGGGTTACAACTGGCGTGCTGTATATTTATGTTCATGTCAGATATATAGTTAAGTCATATATGTGTATATATATAGAGATAGAGAGTATTATGTTTTATCTTACTAATTTGCTGTTTGATAGATGTGCTTGTATAGCTTTAACCTACTCTTTAGTTTAGCTGGGCATTGCAGTCAACATTAAAGCACTAAGGGCTATGGCATAGCTGATGGGCGGCAGGTTTGTAGGGGCAGTCTGCCCGGGCGACATGTCTCCTAGTGCAGAGGAGCATACTTTGTAGTGGCAAACTGCTGAGTCCCAGTCTCATAGCCTTGCTCTCCTGCTAGCCCGTGAGACATTATCACCTGATCCCAAGCAGGTCCTTACTGTGCAGCTCACACACAGCACAGTAAGCTTGTGAAGTTACTTTAAAACGGTTGTCTCATCTCAAAGTTTCAAACGAAGCATGAATGAAATAATGCTGCTTTGCTCTGTCACTTCCTGGTCAAGCTGTCTGTAATTAGCATGTGAGCTCTGTGTATTCAGACTTCTGCTAATTAGATAAATCTCATGTGCTCAGGACCAGGGAAGCTTCTGAGTTAAAATAAACAGCAGTAATTACTGGCTTTTGTTTGAAAGATCAGATAACACACAAGCTCTCACTGTCCGAAGTTGTGAGCTGCCGCGACCTGTGTGATTCCTCACTCCCTGCTATCAGATAGAACAAACAGCAGGGGATAAGGAGTACACAGGTCGGTCACATGGGGAAACACATAGAGCACAGAAGGTGATAAAATCACTTGTAGCTCCTTAAAAAAAAAAAAATTAACAACGCAATTATTTGGAAAACATCTTTATTTAGTGATCCCAACATGTTGAAAGCTAATCTTTGTAGCGAGACAACCCCTTTAATAGAGAGCCCTGCTGGAGCGGCACCACAGTGGCTTATGCAGGCACGCACACTGTATACATAAGGTGTGCCACAGTGCCAATGTAAATGAGTTTACATAATGTATACATATTACAGGCTGATGGACACTTTATATGTAATGTTTATAATTTTTGTCCGTAATGTGTATACTGTATAGGGGTGAGGGTCCTAATCACAAGAGCTTACAATCTATGAGGAGATAGGGGGAAAAAAGAGGAATGAGGGTCCAAATCACGAGAGTTTACGATCTATAAGGAAATAGGGGACAAAAGAGGAGTGAAGGTACTGGGCAAAAGAGCTTACAATCTATGAGATGATAGGAGGGCACACAAGAAGGGGCTATACCTATCTACAAGAGGCTTTACAGCTACAGGGGGCTGTATACTTACAGTAGGCTATATACCTACCTATCTACAGGGGGCTGTGTACCAACTACCTACAGGGGGCTATATATTTATAGGGGGGCTGTATACATATCTAAATGGAGATGTATACCTACCTATCTGCAGGGGGCTATATATCTACAGTGGGCTTTATACCATACATATCTACCTACAGAGGGTATACATACCTACCTATCTACAATGGTCTGTATACCTACCTACCTACCTACCTACCAGGAGTTTTATATATATACCTACAGGGCGCTATATACCTACCTATCTACAAGGGGTTATGTATCTACATGGTGCTCTGTACCTACATATCTACCTACAGGGGGCATTCATACCTACCTAGCTACAGGGGGCTTTTTATCTACCTACAGGGGGCATATATAACTATCTACCCATATGAGACTCATATACCTACCTACAGGGAGTCTATATTCCTACCTTTCTACAGTGGGCTACTATACCTACATACAGGGGGCTACTGTACTTACCTACTGGGGGCATATATTCCAACATACTTGATGGTGAGCAACATTACTACCTACTAACTTAATGGGGGACGTCCATACCAGAGGTAGAAATTGGTAGGGAAGTGCTGGAAAAGTGGCCGTTCTTTCTCTGATGCAGGACCGCAGCTTTTGTCACGCTTTGTGCAAAAGCCGCGGCCGCTTCTCGTTTTCCCGACGCCCCCCATGCAATAGCATTGTATGGGAAGACGTCAAGAAGACGAGAAGCACCGGCGTATTATACAACATGTTGTATAATACGCCGCTGCCGAAAGATGGCAGAGAAAAGACGAGCTGTGTAGACAGCAACTCATCTTTTCTATTGCCGTCTATGGCACCACACTGACAATCGTATCTGCGGCGCTTTTAAAAAACGAAAAGCGCCGGAGATACGATCTTAATCATGTGCAGTGTGGACATAGCCTAAGACTTGATCTACACAGCAAGTGTCAAAATGGCATCCAAAATCCGACGGCATTTTGACATTTGCAGGACCGCGGTTTTTGGCACAGATTTGCACAAATGCCGCGGTTAGTTTTCGGATGTGCTATCTGTCCCGTACATTGTACAGGGCCGACAACAAATCCCAGCAGAATCCAATTGAATATACAACATGTTAAAACCGGATGGCAAAAAATTTGCGCTGTATATACTACAGCATGAATTTTCATTGCTGTCTATGCAGCATTGTGTACCTTTAGATTCAAAATACTGAATCCACCGAAAATCCAACAGTAAAGCTATGATGTGTAGACATAGTCTTAAATGTTTGTGTGGTAAATTCTGCAGGGATGAGTCGTGACTGGGAGAAATCATTAAGCGGTCTGGATTGAAAATAAATGGGAAACTCACATCAGAGTAAAGAATAACTCATGAGAGAAGAGGTCACCTTTTAGTCACTGGATCTCAGGGGTTATTTTGCTTCTGTGGTTGGATCAGTGCTGTATTTACTGTCATGTGATGGTGACCTGAGCTGGTGTCTGACCACTATGTGGCCTCTATATGGTGGTATTGTAGGTGATATCGGTGCTTGAATAGTGGCAGAGTACACTTGTCCCTGATTGTAAAAATGAATGCAAACCTGTCCCTGACCCTGGGATTAGGGATTTCATGTTTACTTTTTTGCTTGTTTTCATAGTGTTGTTTATTTTAGGAAGTGGCAAAGTGCGTGACCAAGGGAAAACCTGGAGGTGGATATGTATGTGTATGTATATTTTATGTGGGCTGGTGTGGGAGCAGATATTGTATGTGGGCTGTTGGGGGATCTATGATAAAAATTACAGATCTTTCCATTCTTTGCAGGTGGGAAAACTTGCAAAATCGCCAGTGTATCAAATGCTTATTTTACCCACTGTATGGGGGCTGGTGGGGGATAGTGCCAGGGCTACTTTATAGATATATCCCTATCCTGAAAATATAAAGCCCTCACACAGCTCCATGGACAGAAAAGTACAAAAAGTTTTGACTCTTAGAATATAGTAACATAAAAACATGATTTATTTATGTTTTAAGTGACGATTATGATTTATAAGTGCGAGAAAAGGCCTGTAAAAAGAGACGTGGCGTGAAAAGTTGGGTTGTGGTCAGCAAACATAGCAAAAGCATCGGACAGCAAAAGTTGTAGCTACACCACTGGCTAAGGGTCTATTCTGTCTTATGTATGCCTTCCAAAAAGCAATACAACAGAGATATTATACTTACATATTTGAAACCGTATCTAGATTTTTTATGGTGCTAGTGTCCCCTTCTCTTTTTCTGTCATCTAATTTGATAATACCCTAAAAACAAATAATAACAATTAAAGCTCAAGAACCAGTGAGTTTTTATGGATAGCTAAAGTGATTTTTGCATTTTGACAAAATTAAGTTTTCTCTGATCTATTTTGCTTAATGTTTTAACTAAACATTTACATTTTCTTTTTACTTATTCCTTTGTTTAATCACATACACATTGTGCAGATACATTTGAAAATTTGATTTGCGTGATAAGACCTTAAAGCATGTCTAATGTCATTGGAATATTTTACTGTATCTATACATCTTAAGAAATCTATGTCAGGACCATCCTATGTCTAGACAGTTAATTGCATTAGTATTTTTCCTGCTTAGTACATTCAGGACTACATTCCACAGTTTATCTAACATAACCATTCCTCAGCACAATCACTCCCATTTGGCTGATTAATAAAGTATTAATACTCTGAGAAATCTGTAATTGTCACAGTAAAAAACATGGCACAAATTTGATCCTTAGGTGGTAGGCTGTAGTAGTTAAGCCAGGCACATACTGTACTTTCTCTTGGACACAGACACTATTGATTTCTCCCACATTCCATGTACCTTGAATATGTTGTTGTGATAAGCTTTTAGATCCTAACACATACATGCAATGTGGTGGGCGAGTGTTTTTCACTAACTTTCTTTAACTTATGCCGTGTGTTTATTTACACATGGGGTATATGTCTGCAAAAATCCATCAACTCAATTTACACATGCGATGACAGAGCCGTGGCACCTACATACATCAGAAAAGAAAAACAGATTTCCTGACAGTTTGGCACCTGCAGCTTTTTCATACATTTTTTGAGCTAGACGTTTCCACAATTTCCTTAAAACTATGTAATAAAAGTTCTTGCCAAAAGTAATTGTTATCTGGAAATGCACCAGATAGAACAGTCATGTTTTATTCTACTTTCTGGACGAAAGGCAGTACAGCTAATATCATTCCACTTTAATAACTTAATGCTGCCAGTGAATTACATTAAATGCAAGGATTTTCATCTTAGCCAAGCACTACATGGAAAGCAATGGAAATTTATACTGATCTTTCTTCTTCAAGTGACAGCAATGTTACCTGGAAAGCAAAGTGAATAGATTAGCTACACATCAAGATTAGACGCATAACTAGAAAAAGTTGGGTCCAATAGCAAGATTTTGAATGACCCACCGGAGCATTATTTTTCTATCAGTGTAGTAACAAGTTCTATTGTTTTTCTGTGCAGAATACTTTATATTAGAACCATTTTGAGGTACACATAATTCATTGTATCATTTGTTTTTTAGGGTGTAGTGAAAGAGTGATTATGCCATTGTTTATGTGTTTAACCTTATATGGATCATCATATACAGTTGAAACCAGAAGTTTCCATGTACTATATAAAAAGACACATATGCATGTTTTTCTCACTATCTGACATAAAATCAGAATAAAGCTTACCTGTTTCAAGTACCTTAGGATTACCAAAATTATTTATATTTGCCAAATGCCAGAATAATGAGAGAGAGAATTTTTAAGGCATTTTTATTACTTTCTGCAAAGTCAAACGTTTACATACATTTCATTAGTATTTGATAGCATTGTCCTTAAACTGTATCACTTGGATCAAATGTTTTGGAAATCCTTCCACAAGCTTCTCACAATAGTTGGTAGGAATTTTTGGCCCATTCCTCCTGATAAAACTGGTGTAACTGAGCCATGTTTGTAGATCACCTTGTTCACACCTGCCTTTTCAGCTTTGCCCATAAATTTTCAATAGGATAAGGGCTTTGTGATGGCCTCTCCAAAACATTGATTTGGTTATCCTTAAGCCACTTTGTAACCAGTTTTGCAGTATACTTCGGGTCATTGTCCATTTGGAAGACCCAATTCCGACCAAGCTTTAACTTCCTGGCTGATGTCTTGAGATGTTGCTTCAGTATTGCCACATAATCTTCTTTCTCATGATGCCATCTATTTTGTGAACCAATCCCTCCTGCAGCAAAACAACTCCATAACATGATGCTGCCACCCCTGTGTTTCACAGTTGGGATGGTGTTCTTAGGCTTCCAAGCTTCTCCCTTTTTCCTCCAAACGTAACAATGGTCATTATGGCCAAAAACTTCAATTTTAAATTTTAGTTTTGTCAGACCACAGGACATGTCTCCAAAAATGTAGGTCTTTGTTTCTGTGTGCATTTGCAAACATTAATCTGGCTTTTATATGTTTCTTTTGTAGTCATGGCTTTTTCCTGGCAGAGTGGCCTTTCAGCCCATGTTGATTTAGTACTTGTAGAATCTGCTTGGTTTTGGGATGCCTTAATAATTGATCAACTGCAACTGGATCTTTGAAGGTTTATTACAAAGGATAATATATATATATATATATATATATATATATATATATATATATATATATTATATATATTTTTATATATATATATATATATATATATGGAAACTAACTAAAAGGGACAAGGGGAAAGGGGAGGCAGGAAAGATGCTGGGAAAGAGACCTAACTTTAACTTTGTGCGGCATCTTTTATACCAGACACACCCACACACATAGCCCATCCATTGCCCACCCCTGGAACACCTCCAAGAACTCACTTAACCGATCAGCCCAGTTCTTATACAGTCTCGTTGCAGAGTTCATTTCTTCCAGTAGGTATCCTTCTTGTCCCAAAGGTCAACAGCCTTGCTTGACAGGTCACATTGTTTCAGTGGCTCCCCTCAGGCCTGGTTGAATCATCAATCACATGTCCCTGAAGGGTGGGCATGATCCATCCAGGTATCTAACTTCCTGCCATGAGGTGATGGTGTTATCCCTTAGGAAAGTTGTCTCCTGTGATTCTCAAACAGATGGCAGTGTCCATTTTATGTTCAACAAACAGGAGTTACAACACGCAGATCAAAGAACAGGAAGTACAGGGTCTCTCATCCCAAAACCCAGCAGATTCTACAGTACTCGTTTCACTGTGAATAATTATACAATCTTACCAGCTTCCGTCAGCATCTTCACAAGGTATTTTGCTTTTGTTCTTGGGTTGTTACGCACATGTCAGACCAAAGCATGTTCATCTCTGAGACACACAACCCGTCTCCTTCCTGTATGATGGATGGACATTCCCATGTTGTTTGTACTTGTGTATAATTGTTTGTACAGATGAGCAAGGCACCTTCAGGTATTTGGAAATTGCACCCAATTTGACTTGTCCAGATTTGTGCAAGTCCACAATTCTCTTCCTGATATCTTGGCTGATTGCTGTCCCATGATGTTACACACAGAAGCAGTGTGTTTCTGGTGTGGAATAAAATACATTCACAGGTGTGTCTATAATTAACTCAGATGTTGCCAATAAACCAGAAGCTTCCAAAGAAATGATATCATCATATGGGCTGTCCCAAATTGTTTAAAGGCATAGTAATCCTAGTGTATGTAAACATTTGACTTTGTAGAATGTAATATTGTAATGCCTTAAAAATGCTCTCTCTCATTATTCTGGCATTCGGCCAATATAAATAATTTAGGTAATCCTAATTGACCTAAAACGGATAAGGTTTATTCTGATTTCATGTAAGATAGAGAGAAAAACATGCATATGTGTCTTTTTATATAGTGTATGTAAACTTCTAGTTTCAAGTATAGGTCATGGCTTATGTAGTTTAGAGAAAAGATGGCTCCAAGGGACCTATCTCATTATCTTTTTATACCGTATATTGATATCAAGGTGACATGCCCTATGTCTAGATGAAAGAAGATTTCTACACAAAGAAGCTGATTTTTAACTGTAAGAGTGATGAGACTGTGTACTAGAATTCTGCAGTAGGGTCATTGATCCAGGGACTTATTCCAATTGCTAGACTGATGCCAGGAAGAAAGTTTCCTTTTTTTGCCTTGTTTTGGATCAATACTGTAGGATAATAGGCTGAACTGGGTGGATGTGTCTTACAAACCATGTAACATGTAACAACTGTGGCAATATAAAGTACCGTATGTGCATTTTTTAACACTTTTAAAAAATTAAACCTTAAAAACCGCATATCCATAGGACATACCATAAATGTCTAATTGTTACAGATCCTAGAGGTGGAGCCTGCACCTACCTGAACCTCTAGAACTACCTCCAGAACCGATAGATAGAACCGACCAGATAGATTCAATAAAAAAAATCATGAAACTTCTAAGGTCTACCCACTAATGGTAAAATATGCAGGATGCTCCTAAGCTCCCTCTAGTGGTGGTAATACTCAGCCAGAATTTTGTAATTCTACTCTGTGGCTCTGAAAATGAAGGGGATTTGGAGGCATTGGAAAAAATGTTACAAACTTATTAATACATTACGTATTAAATTCTTGTAGTCGCAATATGACCTTTCATGTAGTAGCACAATGCTGACACAATTGACAATGGTAGTGTTATCCCATCATTATGATCCAATCATCACAGGTAAAAAAAAACGCAGCAGAACAAAGAATGAGTATTGAAGATTGGAAATCAAGTTTTTAACAACTCATTTTAAATTAAGGAGTATGGGTAAATAATACAATTTGGGTGGAGACTATTTCCAAAAGTTATATATTTTGTCTGCTATAGCTAATGCAATTCATATTTATATTTGACAGAAAGCAGACAGGTCATTAAGGCTGTCAGCACGCACTTGATTCATGAAATTCTTAACAGATGCTACAAAAAGCAAGCCAAAACAGCCATGCCCTAAAACATAGGTTTTATTTTTAAACCACACCCCCAAACTAGATAAAAATATAATCCATCATAAAATCAATATTTCTTTCTAGTCATAGAATCCAAAATTAGGAGGGGCGAATGGTTTCAACAAGGGGATTCGTTTAAATTTCGGAAAACTTCGTTCGGAACAAAGTCAACTTTGGGGGGTACTTCGCGTGAACGAATGTGCTTTTGATTGAAAAAATGGCTGCGAGCACATGGCGCTACGGGGCAAGCACCTGGGGGGAAGAAGGGCATACCCACATGACATTGCAAGATGAAGCCAATCAGAGACGCGGGATTCGTGACGTAAACCCGCCATTAAAGTCGGCGGCCCGGAGTCACACCCCTTCACTGTGCTCATCGGGGAAGGGCTGCCCGCGGCTGATAGCTTTTACGAAGATTTGATTTTTTTATAGCATTTTTCTGGGGGGGTGTCTCAGTTTCTCGAGATGTTCTCTTAATGTTCTATTTCTTTTTTTTTGGGGTTTATTGGGATCTAAAACCCAGTGTGCACCACTGCAGCTGCATAACTTTCAATACCCAAAGGGGGGGACTAAGCCATTCCTGTTTGTATTCTTTTAAAAGAAACAGGTTTTACAATACAAATCCACTTCATTTTTGGGCTGCCAATTCTATTGCGAATTTAATCCGGGGGTTTTAATTTAAACGTTGTTTTGCTGGTGTCTCCCCCAAAAAACCGTTTTTTTTCAACCCCAAAAAATATAAAAATTTTTTCCTGTACCTAATTCACCAAAAAAAGGTTAATTACAATGTATTCTTGTTGTGGGGGGTAGAAACACCAAATTGAAACAGCTACAAAGCTACTAGTTTGGGGGCCAAATTCTTTGGGAAATTTTACATCGGGGGGTTAATTAAGCGTTGTTTTGTGGTGTGCTGACCCCAAAAAACCCGTTTTTTTAAAAACCCAAAAATATATCATTTTTCCGTCCCTAATTCACAAGAAAAGGGTTTTTAATTAAAACTGTATCTTTGTTGTGGGGCGTAGAAAACACGCAATTGTACACACTAAAGCACTTTTTTTGGGGCCAATTCTTTGGCGAAATTTACTCCAGGGGTTAATTAACGTTTTTTTTGCGGTGTGCTGACAAAAAAAAACTTCTTTTTCAACCCCAAAATATATACTTTTTCCTGTAGCCAAATTTTTCTGTCCAAAGGTTAATTAACCCTGTTTGTGCTTTTACTTTATAAAACACACGTTTTTTTAAAACGACACATACAAAAAATTTTTTCCGGGCCATTTGGGAGCGAAATTTATACCAAAAGGGTTCCCCAAGCTTGTTAATGGGTTCATTTGGAGTCAAAAACAGGGGTATATTTACTATACAGTATCATCATCAAACAGTGGTCTGTACATTTTAAACAAACAGTAGTAAAAAGGAGGTGGCAGCTCGCACCTGCGGTGGCAAGGGGCAAAAACTTCTGGAACAGGCCCGGTCCAGCACAGCAAGGGGAGGTTGCAGCAGGGGTCCTCGATGGGGGCCACAACCCCGCTTCATCTAACGGCCGGTTTTGTTCGCAACCCAAAGGGGTTTTTGTTGGGGTTAACTAGTCATCCTCTTCTCCCAATGACATCTGACAACCCACCCAAAGAGTCGGGGGGACCTCAACACAACCCCTTTATTGGCAGGGGCCCGGGAGCGGGTCAGGGGCCCTCACCTTCCTCACCCCCCTGCCCCCACCCGGTTCCCTCAGCCAGAGACTACTATGTGGTCGGGCTCAGCGCCACTATATAGCAGGATGAACATTTGAGGGGGGCAGTCAGCAGCTACGGCAGCGAAGAAATGGGCCAATATCGCCTGTTTTTGCAGAGGCGGCAAAAGTTGATGTGGAGAGGGGAAATGGGGGGTTCCCCCCCCCCCCCCCCCCCCCTGTTGTGAGAGGTCACCCTGGGCATCCCAAAGCCCGGGAGAGGACAGCAGTGACGTAAAACACAAATGATAAAATTAGCCGACCGCACTTGGACCGGTGGGCAAGGGCCCTCATAAATTTCAGGAGAAGAGGGCTCAGTTTGCGCGTCGGGGCAGCAGCACAGCCAGCAAGTGGGTTGGCCGTGAGCACGGGATAGCAGCAGTGGAGGTCGGAGCCAAGCCCCACGGGGAAAAAAAAACCCGCTTCGCGGGTCCAAAAAAATAACAGCACAGGGGCTCACAGGCCGGGGCGGCAGTAGTCACTCAGGGGGGCGTTGGCGGTAAAATCCAATACTCGGCGTGTGGCGTTCTTTGCTAAGACACCGGAGGAGCCGAATTTTGGGTATAAAATAGAATCTGTGGGAGAAAGTAACGGGCCAGGGGCTAACGTTGGCACCACGGCCCTGCGTCAAACATGCAGCGTCACCATCCGTGGCCTGGGGGGAAACTCTCAGATGGGTGGTCCATCCCCACCGCAAGCAACAGCCCGCAGCGCGCCCAGTGGGCATGCCCACCATTCGCCATCAAGGCTCAACCACCTCTGCAAAGGGGGCTGTTTTCTTTTGACATCATCTCCCGGGCCAGATCTCCGTCCTCGCTACTCATGGGGCCAGCCGTCGTTCAGCGAGGCGATTACAAAGACAACATTATGCTCCAACCATCTAAGTGCAGCACTGACCGGCTCCTGTCCAAATTTTTGGGACGCAGTCCCCCCTTTCCCAAAAGGTGACTCTGCACCCTTCAGAGAACTAATGGGTTTTGCCGACCGAGATGGGGGTTTTAACCTTAATTTCTTTTCCAAAAAGGGAGTAACAGCACTTTATAAATAAAGTGAACAAAGGTGGGTCAGTCCCTTTAGCTTATCGGTTTGTTCCAAGGTGCACGGCAGCGCACGTCTGGGGCTGTAACACGGTCAGGGCCCTACATGTCCTTTACGGCCACTGGGGGAAGTGCTTCCCGCCCAGGCACACCAACAACTTGGGCAGGGGACCCGTTTTTCCCTCCACGTTGTCAAACCCGCTGCACTGCCCAATGTCCCGCCTCCTCCCCCCTCCCCCACCACCACCCCTCAGCCCCCACAATACTGCCCACATACCACATGTGTAGGGCACAGCGTGTCCGCAGTTCCACACCTGGGTTGCTCGGGGAACGAAGTCACACGGGAGGGCTGCTCCGCGTCATGCAGCAAGAAAACGATGGGGGTTTTCCCCCCCCCAAAATGAAATCGGAACCATGGGGACGGACAATGGGGGGGAACCCTGGTGCCGCGCGCACGGGAGGGGTGGTCCATGCGCCCTGCATAGGAACGTGTTCAATCTGGTTGTAAAAGGGTTTTGAAGTCTTCCCCATCTCAGAACATTTTGAAAATGACCAGGAAACTGTGCATGCACTTTACCATTTGTACAAAGCCAAACCCCTCCCCCCGAGTTGCAGCACAGAAGGCCCCCCCCAACACACTCTGTATGCTTGTTCCACCCGCGGATTCCAGCCTGCACAGGTTGGCCGCCTGAATGAACAGAGAAAAAGGCCCTTAAAACGGGGTTTTTTGATGATCCCGGCAGACAGGGTTCTCCCCGTGTAACTTTTTATTCGCCAATGGCAGCTCATGCGTGACACCTGCCGTTTTTTTTTAGGGATTTTGAGAAGGCACGTTATTGTCAGTCCCAGGACTACGGGTGAATAACACCATTTTCCCCTGCTTTCATGTCCCGGGAACAGATGTGAAAAATCTGCTGGGGAGGGCCCCGGAGACGTTGGGGACTAATTTTCATGGCCCCCATGATCCGGGGGGGACTGAAATGGAGGAGGGGGGACATTGGGGCAAAAATGTTGGTGAAATGAGTGGATTTTCACCCAGGGGACAAAGAGGAGGGCGGGGCAGCTGGGGGGGTGGTGGAGAGGGGAAGACGAGGGAGATACCCCCCAAACACCGTGGCAGTATACAGGGAAAGGAGGCGGGGGGCCCCCCGAACACTTGTGCAGATGGCCCCCACATGTTTTTTGCCCGGCTATGACAGCCGAATAGTCACACCCGGCAGAGGGATGACATCCGGCTCTCCCCCTCCTCCGGGCCAAAATCGAGCCCTTTTTCCCGCTATTGAGGGGAAGCAAACTCAAATACTATAGGGGAAAAACCTGTAATTTATTTCTTTCGCCTATGTGCGGGTCGTCCCTCCTCTGACGTCTGACCGGGGGGGGTTTCCTCACGCCACGTACTACTGCCCGGGCGGGTTGGGGAAGGGGGGGGGGAGGAGCAGTAAACCCGCCCATCAGTAGTAACCTAAGTCTGGAGTCACTGATGACAGCTTCCTTCACCCGCCTAGTGAGGGGGGCAGTCGCCGCAGCAGCAGCAGCAGGACCTGGGGCAGTCCCTGAAAACCCAAAAGGTTTGTGGCCCCCTTGGGGACAGCATCTGCCACCTCATTAAAGACCCCCGGATACTGGGGAGCCAAAAAGGGGTTGTGCCGCAATTCCGATTTTGGGGGGAGAAGCTGTCCGGGCCCGGCCAGTTTTTGTGGCATAGAGCGGGTGTTCATGCGGGGGGGGCCATCGTTACCCCCAAGGAGAACCCGCTTTTCCAGGGGAAAAGTGGAACGACTGACCTTTTGTCAAATGAAAAGACGTGGGATCGCCCGGATTTCCCCCCCCAAGCCCGGGGTCATTCTGGGTTCAATACCCGCCGCCCCCTATTCTGATGCCGCCACCCCCTATGCCACACATCTGCTGACAGTTTCTCCATCTGCCTCCACCCATCTTTACCAGGGACTGGTATTGCCACCCACCTCAACATATATATATATATAATCTGTCCATGAAAATCATACTATACCTCTTCTATACATAGAACCTACAATAATTCTTAGATTTCCTGACTCTTCTGCTAGATTTGCATCCAGTGGATTGTGTTGTTATTTGCTTAGCTTATCCAAAATCCAAGTCAATGTTTACTCTTTGCCCATGCCCACGTACCCGGATAGGGGATCCTCGGCCCACCGCAAGCGATGGGTAAGCCCCCGGGGAACAACTAAGTAGGCCCCGGGTTTTCCCCAGAGCCCCCCCGCAAAGGGGAGGACTTGCTGCAGGGGATCTCCCGGGTTTTCGTTCCCCCTGGTGACTTGTTTGCGGGGGCAGCCGGGTATAGCGGGGTGCAAATCGTCAGGCAGGCCTAGTCGGGGACAGGCAGAATCGGGGAGGCGGCACGGTTCTGTTGGGACAGGGGGGTGGGGTCAGGGGCAGGGGGCAGGATGCGTGGCGGAACGGAATAAGGGTTACGGTACACGGTAAGTCAGAACAATTTAACGCTTTTCAATAGGCAATTGGGCACTAAAATCCGAAACCCCCAAGAAGGGGCAGGCTAAATAAGGGCAGTGCCCGCAATACCAATTACTTTGCACGGGCCCCTTTTTTAAATCTTCCCGTGCCGGCGCCCCGCCCCCCTTTGTTGTCGGGGACGCGCCGCCAGGAGGCTGAGACCGCAACGGGGACGCGGCCGGGTAAAAGGGGACCCGGGGCGGCCGGTGAGCGCCCCCACCGCCCACATGGGGGGGGGCGGTTCCGCCATGCGGCGCCCCAGGGGGGGTTTGGGGGGGGCAACCCGGGGGGGGTTCGCGGCCCCCCCCCGGACCCCCCACTCAATGTGCAAACAACCCATTCAAGATGTGGTAACGTTAATGGTGAATTTTTTTATAACAAAGCTTTTGTACGAATCATGCTGTAATTATTTAAGTCAACCCCACAAGTGTGTATACCCTCCCCAAAAAGCTCTGTCTTCAGCACCCTATACAGCATGGGTCTATACCTATAATTTTTTGTTTTTTAAGTGCCTTAAACCCATTCAGTTTTTTTAAAAGAATGCAGTTGCCCTTGTTGAATTCTAATTAGCATACTAGTGTCACTAGTTTTTCTTTCCCACTGCCACACCACCTCTAAAATTCCATGCCTATTCAGTAAAATACTATGCACTTCTAGTTTTCAAAAAAAAAATAATAAAAAATAATAATCTTTTTTTATATAGCGCCAACATATTCCCCAGCACTTTACAAATCGAGGGGGATCGTACGACATTACCAAATTTAAAAATACTTCAGATAGACACAAAAGGGGTGAGGGGTTGCTGGAGAGCTTACAATCTATTTGGGTTTTTGGTGAATAAAATGGTGAGAAGTGCCAAGTTTACAATGGTCCAGCCAGTTTTACAAATAGGGGGGTGGTTTTCATGAAAAATGGATAACTTGCCCCCAGACTTACACTATAACAATAATGCCCGTGGTGCCCGTGTAGGGAGTGACAATTGTGTGGTAGCATTAGGGATCTTGGTGGGCCCAAACCCAGAAGATGTTTTTTCAGGGGTCCTTAAAACATAGGGGTTTTTGAATGTGCCTGATCCCCGCGGGGGGCATGTTTCCCGAGAAATTGGGGCTCCCCCGTGCAATCTTTTGGGGACGGGGAGGGAGGGTTCGGATGATTGAGGGAAAGTAATCTGATATCATCAGCAGAGCGGAGGCACGGGTACGGGTAGACAGAGACGATTGAGGTATTAAGGGGTCAGCGTTAAAGGAGAGCTTTTTTGGATG
>JAODAL010023083.1:0-63395 GCA_025379985.1 Phyllomedusa bahiana
GCTAGGGGAATACTATGTAGCTGGTATTGTAGTAGATACTATGCTGCTAGGGGGATACTATGTAGCTGGTATTGTAGTAGATACTATGCTGCTAGGGGGATACTATGTAGCTGGTATTGTAGTAGATACTATGCTGCTAGGGGGATACTATGTAGCTGGTATTGTAGTAGATACTATGCTGCTAGGGGAATACTATGTAGCTGGTATTGTAGTAGATACTATGCTGCTAGGGGGATACTATGTAGCTGGTATTGTAGTAGATACTATGCTGCTAGGGGAATACTATGTAGCTGGTATTGTAGTAGATACTATGCTGCTAGGGGGATACTATGTAGCTGGTATTGTAGTATATACTATGCTGCTTGGGGATACTATGTAGCTGGTATTGTAGTAGATACTATGCTGCTAGGGGGATTTCTATTACTGGTATTTATAGATACTATGCGCTTAGGGGGAATAATATTACTGGTATTTTAAAAAAATTATGGGTGGGGCTTTAGGGGGGGTTTTATAATTAAGTTATGGGGGATAATGGGAGTAGAAACTTGGCTGGGGAATTTAAAAGTACTGGTATTGTAGTGATACAAAGCGCTGGGGAAAAAATTTGGTATTGTAGTAGATACTTGCTGCTAGGGGGGGTTTTTTTTAGTGTGGTATTGAGAGATACTTTTGCTCTGGGGGATACTATGTGTGGTATTGTTGTAGAACTTGCTGCAGGGGGTACATGTAATGGTATTGTATAGTAAATGCTGTGGGGGATACTTGTAGCTGGATTGTTTGATCTTTCTGCTAGGGGGGATACTTTAGCTGGTATTGAGTGATACTATGCTCTGGGGGGTACATTTAGTGGTATTGTAGTGATACTATGCTGCTTGGGGCCCTAGGGGGGAATACTAGTGCTTTGGATTTGTAGTAGATAATCTGCTGGGCCCCGGGGGAACATGTAGCTGGTATTGTAGTTTAAAACTATGCTGCTAGTGGGATACTTTTGTGGGATTTTGTAGTAGTACTTGTGCTGGGGGTACTATTAGCTGGATTGTAGTGATACTTTTCTGGGGGGATAAGTAGCGTTTTTAAATAGAATATATCTGAGGGGATCTTGTACTGGTATTGTGAGATACTATTTGGGGGGGTTAAATAATGTAGCGGTATTGTATAGATACATGCTGCAGGGGGTACTATTAGCTGGTATTGAGTAGATATAGCGCTGGGTACTATGTGGGTATTGTAAGATACTATGCTGCGGGGGATTAAAAGTAGCTGGTATTTTAATAAACTATGCTGCTAGGGGGGTTTTTATGTAGTTGGTATTGTAGTAGATAACTATGGTTGGGGGGGTTTTAGTGCGGGATTGTAGGTGATCATTGCTGGGGGATACTTGTAAAAGGTATTGTAGTAGATCTATGGCTGGGGGAATATAAGAGCTTTTATTGTAATAGATATTACTGCTGGGGGGAAAAATATAGGAGTGGGATTGTAGTTGATACTATTTTGGGGGGTACTATGTAGCTGGTATTTGAGTAGTATTGGCTGGGGGATACATGTAGTGGGATTGTTGTGGGTCTATGCTTGCTAGGGGGATACTATGTACTGGATTGTAGTAGATCTTTCTGCTAGGGGGATACTATGTAGCTGGTTTTTGTTTGATACTACTGTAGGGGGGATACAATGTAGCTGGTATTGTAGTAGATACTATGCTGCTAGGGGATACTATGTAGCTGGTATTGTATAGATACTATCGCTAGGGGATACTATGTAGTGGTATTTTAGAGATACTATGCCTGTGGGGTACTAAGTAGCTGGTATTGTAGTAGATTTCAGCTCTAGGGGGGGACTATTAGCTGGGGATTTTATAGATACTATGCTCTGGGGGGAATATTGTGCTTATTTTGTAGAAATTGCGCTAGGGGATACATGAAATGGGATTGTATAAAATTTAATTTTTGGCCCCGGGGGATACATTAAAGGGGATTGTTAGATCTTGCTGCTAGGGGAAAATTGAGGGTATTGGTAGATACATGCTGCAGGGGGGATACTTTAGTGGTATTGTATAGATACTATGCTGCTAGGGTATTAATGTAGCTGGGTATTGTGTAGAACTATGCTGCGGGGGAAAAAATATTAGTGGTATTGTATAGATATATGCTCTAGGGGGAAAAATGAGCTGGTATTTTATAGATATATGCTGCAGGGGGGGTATAGTGTGGTAGTAGTAGTCTTTTCTGCTAGGGGGATATTGTAGCTGGTATTGTAGTAATACTATGCCCGCTAGGGGGATACATGTAGTGTTTGTTGTGATACTAATGTTTTCTGGGGATACATGTAGCTGGTATTGTATAATACTAGGGTGCTAGGGGGATTAGTTGGGAGATGGGGTTGTAGTAGATACTAGCGCTGGGGGATAATGTATGGATTGTAGTAGATACTATGTGCTGGGGGGGAATACATGTAGCTGGTATTGTAGTTGATACTATGCTGCTAGGGGGTTACTATGTTCTGGTTTCGTAGTAGATACTTTTTCGCTGGGGGATACTTGTAGCTGGTATTGTGTAGTACTATGCTGGGGGGGAAATTTATGTAGCGGGTATTGAGGGAACTAGCTGTAGGGGGTTTATATGTAGCTGGCTTTGTGTAATAATCTGCAGGGGAAACATGTAGCGGTATTGTGTAATTACTATGCGTGGGGGGATACAAAGAAAGGGTTATGTTGTGTACAAAGCGCGGGGGGGGATTATGTAGTGGAATTGTATAGAACTATGCTCTAGGGGGATACTTGTAGCTGGTATGTAAGAACAAGTGCGGGGGAATATAGTATGTATTGTTGAATCATGCGTGGGGGATACGTGTTTGGTATTGTAAGATCTAGTGGGGAAATCTATGTAGGTTTTGTAGAATACTATGGTGGGAATACTATGTAGGGTTTTGATAATACTATGGCAGGGGATACTTTGTAGTGGTTTTGTATGATACTATGTGCTGGGGGGATTATGTAGCTTATTGTAGTAGATACTATGCGCTAGGGGAATACTAGTGTGGTTTTTGTATGTACATGCTGGGGGGATATATGTAGCTGGTATTGTAGTAGTATAGCGCTAGGGGAAATATGAAGCTGGTATTTAGTAGATATAGCGGGGGGGGAATAAGTAGCGGGTTTTTTTGTAGTAGAACCCTTGCGCAGGGGGATATTTTGTAGGGGTATGAAGTGATACTATCGTGGGGGGACATTATGTATTGTTAGAACATGCTGCTAGGGGGGTAAAAAGTAGGGGTATTGTTAGAACTATGCGCGGGGGGAACTATGTGGGGTATTGTAGTAGATCATGTTTAGGGGGAAATGTACGGGAAATTGTAGTAGATTTTGCTGTGGGGGATACTATTAGCTGGTATTGAGTAATACAGGGCCGGGGAAAAAGTAACGGGTATTGTTTGTAGATAAGCTGTAGGGGATACTAGTAGGTATTTTAGTAAAACATGGGGGGGTACTATGTCGGGTTTGTAGAGAAACTATTTGCTAGGGGGATATATGTACTGTTTTGAATGTACTTTTGGGCTAGGGGAATACTAGTACGTATTGAAAGAATACTAGCGCTAAATTTCTATTATGGTATTTTGTAGATATTGGGTTAGGGGAAACATGTAACGGGTATTGGTAGAAACAGCTGCGGGGGGATACTATGTAAGGGTATTGTTTAGAACTAGGCAGGGGGTACTATGTAGTGGATTGTGGGAAAAAACATGCTGCTGGGGGAATATGAACGGAAAATTTTTTGTAGAACATGCGTAGGGGAAAACTTTTAAAATGGATTGTAGAATCTAGCTGAAAGGGGGTTAAATTAGCTGGATGGAATAAAATATGCTAGGGGGATATATTAGCTGGTATTGAAGTAGAACGCTGAGGGGGATAATATGTATGTATTGAGAATACTATGCTGCTAGGGGAAACTAGAACTGGTTTTGATAGAACTATGTGCGGGGGGATACATGTAGCTGGTATTGTAGTGATCATGCTGGGGGGGAAATTTAGCTGGTTTTGAGTAGATCATTTTTGCTAGGGGAATACTATGTATGGTTTTGGGTATAAAAACATTAATAGGGGAAACTTTGTAGCGGTTTGTTGTAGATATATGCTGCAGGGGAAATATGTACTGGTATTTTTGTGAAACATGCGCTGGGGGATACTTTTTAGGGTATTGGGGAAAACATCTGCGGGTCCCACTGGATATTATTTTAACGGTAAAGGGGGGGTAGTATAGGCTTGCCCCCGGGTGGATCTATTAGTTGATCCTAAGGGGAACAAAAAGTGCTTGGCAAGGGAAAATACAAGGGGTATATTGCCTGGTCCCCGGGTTACTTTTAAAGTCTAAAACCCTTTTTAAAAAGGGGTTGGGTATTTTTATTTTTTGGGATGACCCAGTGCCCCCCCTTCATGTACAAAAACGGCACAAAAAAGAAGGAACTTCTTCTGGACACTGGCAAAGTACTGGCACATGTTTGCCACCCATGAGTCGGTATATACAAGAAAAGTGTATTAGCCTAAATGTATTATTCCCCTATGCACCATTTTGATGATTTCCCCAAACCAAATTTCTCAATTTTTTGTGACTAAGGAAAAAGGCACGACCCTAAATAGGGGGTAAACTTTTCTGCACCCATGTGAGAGTCAGCGGGTGTTTGCGCAATCTTTACTGTGGAGTAGGAACAGGAACGTCGCTTTAACACTGGTTTATGGAATCCCGCCCTAAATTATAACTCAGGTGTAATTATAGAAAGGGTAATGGCAGGGGGTGTAGGGTGTGCCCCAGGGGCAGGTAAAAATGGGGTCAAAAAGGGGTTTTCCAATTTTTAAAAAACAGTCCAAAAGGGCCGGGGAATTGTACAGGGATTGGGGCCCCACCAAACCCACAGTGCTGGAGGGGCCAAAGGCCCCCACCACCCTCCAGGGTCCACGCGCTGGAGGTCAAGAGCCAAAACCACCATCCAGGGGGCCCCCCCTGCTGGAGGGGCCCTAGAGCCAAAACCACCTTCAGGGGTCCCACAGTCTGGGGGGTCCCCTAGAGCCAACACCCCACCCGGGGCTCCCCAGTGCTGAAGGGCCCTAGAGAACACCCCAACCGGGGCTCCACAGTTGGGGGGGGCCATAGAGCCCAAAACCACCATCCAGGGGCTCCACAGCTGTGGAGGGGGGCCCTAGAGCAACACCCCCCATCCGGTGTCCCCCAAACTGCTGGGGGGTCCATAGAGCCAACACCATTTTCCAGGGGCCCCCCAGCTGCTGAAGGGTCCATAGAGCAACACCACCATCCAGGGGCCCCACAGCTGCTGGAGGGTCCATAGAGACAACACCACCCCATCCAGGGGCTCCACACTGCTTCGAGGGTCCATAGAGCCAACACCACCCCCCCAGGGCTCCCACCAGCTGCAGGAGGGTCCATAGAGCCAACACCACCATCCAGGGGCTCCCACAGCTTCAAAGGGGGTCCATAGAGCCAACACCACATCCAGGGGCCCCCCCAGCGCTGGAGGGCCCCATAGAGCCAACACCCACCATCCAGGGCTCCCAACAAGCTGCGGAGGGTCCATAGAGCCAACACCACCCCCCAGGGGCTCCCACAGCTGCTGGAGGGTCCATCGAGCCAACACCACCATCCAGGGTTCCCACAGCTGCTGGAGGGTCCATAAGTAAACCCCCACCATCCGGGGGCCCCACAGCTTGCTGGAGGGGCCATAGACCAACACCCCCAAACCAGGGGCCCCACACAGGCTCAGTTGGGGTTTGGGAGAATTAGGGGCCAGGGTAATACTTGTAAGTTCTGACCTGCTTTTCCCAAACCCAAATTTTTGACTTTTTTCGGGCTGTGGTGAATGTGACATTGTCTTGCTGGAATAACAATGGCGCCATTTCTCTACTCACAATACTTTCACCACAGCAGCCGCCAACAGGTCACCAACTGCGCAGTGTCAGTCATACCAACACCCTGTGTCCAAAAGCCGATAATTCTCCCTTTTTGCAACTCATGACAGCAACGAGGGATATGTGCACAGACACCCTATCACATACCTTATATTCCCACCAAGCCAGCGCACACATGTGACATCCTTCATAAGGTATGCGCTGCCAATGTTGAAAGTAGAAATTGGTCATAATAATGTGACTTGACTGGTTCGTTGGCAAATTAAACTCAATCTATTCGGGATGTGCCCATGTCACAAAAAAGGAGGGAAAATATCAAAATAGTAAGACTGTCTCTGTTGCCGATAGCAACTAATCAAAGTCAATAGCAACCAATCAGAGCCCATGGAAACCAATAAAGCCCATAGCAACCAGAGTTCATAGTAACCAATCAGAGCCCATAACAACTAATCAGAACGCCATAGCAACACAATCATAGCCATAGCAAACCTATCAGAGCTCAAAGCCAAAACCAATCAGAGCTTCATAGCAACCAAACAGTAGCCCATGGCAACCAATCAAAGCCCCAAATAACCAGAAGTTCATAGTAACCAATCACAGCAGCCCCTAAGCCACCTATCAAAGCTACAAAAAGCAACCAATCAGACTCATAGCAAACCATCAGAACCTCCATAGAAAACCCAATCAGGACCCTCCATAGCAACCAATCAGCAAGCCCCAAAGCAACCAATCCCAGCCTCACTTTTAATTTTTCCAGAGCACCAAAAAACAATGAAAGTGGTCGCTCTGCTTGGTCACCTATGGTCACTGATTTGGTTGCAAGGGGCTCTGGATTGGTTGCTAATGAGGGTCTGATTTGAGAATAGCTATGAGCTTTCTGATATGGATTGCATTTGAGAGGTACATGATTGGTTGCATTGAGCTCTGATTGGTTTGCTATGAGCCTCTGATTCGGTGGCTATGGAGCCCTGATTGGGTTGCTTATGGGCTCTGATTGTTGCTAGACTCAGATGGATTGCTATGGGTTCTGAAATGGTTGCCTCTGAACTCCGATTGGTTTCCATGAGCACCGATTTGGGTTGCTAATGGTCTTTCCGATAGGTGGCTATGGCCTCCCCGATTTAGTTGCTATGAGCTTCACTGATTGGTTTTTGCTAATGGGATTCTGATGGTTTGCCCATTGTGGGCCAACAAATGATACATGTCTTACTGACAGACAATTTCGATGATAAATGAGGCCCTTTGCCCAGTTGCAGCAGGGCCCATTGTCCTATTGTACTTATGAGGGCCCATTTCGTGTAATGCGCCTTGTTTCATGAGACGCTGGTTTGTTCTGAGCGCTGGTTTGCTTTCTGAGTGTTACTTCAGCTCTGAAATGCTGTCTTGCTCTACAGTGAGGTTACCTACTAGCTCTGAAGTTGCTGACTTTGGCTCTAGAGTGTTACTTCTTCTGAGTGTTTACTTGCTCTGGAGTGCTGATTGAGACTCTGAGTGGCTTTTTATTGTTCTGAGTTGCCTCTTGCTCCTGAGTGCTGCCCTGCTACTGAGTGCCCCAGCCTGCTCTGAGTGCCTGCCTGCTCTGAGTGCTCCTTGCTCTGAGTGCTCCTTGCTCTGAGTGCTGCTTGGTCTGATTGCCCGATGCTTCTGGAGGTGCTGCTTTGCTTCTGATGCTGCCTCCACAGAATGCTTGCCTGCTCTGAGTGGCTTCCCTCTCTTGAGTCTCCATTGCTCTGAGGTGCTTGCTTGCTCTGAGTGCTGCTTTTGTTTTTTTTATTCCTGAGTCTGGCTGCTTGCCTCTGAGTCGTTTTTCTTTGTTTCTTAGTGTTTCTTTGTTTTTTCTGAGTGCTGCTTGTTCTGAGTGCTGCTTGCTCTGAGTGCTGATTGCTCTGAGTGCTGATTGCTCTGAGTGCTGCCTGCTCTGAGTGCTGCCTGCTCTGAGTGCTTCCTGCTCTGAGTGCCATTTTCCCAGCTCTTGAGTGCATGCATGCTCTGAGTTATTGCCTATGCCCTCCCTGACATCTGCTTGCCTCTGAGGCGCTGCGCATGCTCTGAGCACTAGCTTGCTCCTGAGTGTTACATTACACTGAGTGTTACATTAACCTCTGAGTGTTTACGTGCTCCTGAGTGCACCTTGCTCTGGAGTGGACCTACCTTGCTCAGAGTGCTCCTTGCTCTGAATGCTGCTTGGTCAGAGTGCTACTTGGGTCTGAGTGCCGCCATGTTCTGAGTGCCTTTGCTTGGTCTGAGTGCTCTGGCACTGTTTTCTGAGTTGTCTGCTGCCGTGCTCCTGAGTCTGCTTTGGTCTGAGTGTTGCTTGCTCTGAGTGCTGCTTGCTCTGAGTGCTGCTTGCTCTGAGTGCTGCTTGCTCTGAGCGCCTCCCCATTGCCTCTGAGTGCTGCTTGTGCCTCTTGGAGTGAGCAGCTTGCCCTCTGATGCATCCTTGCTCTGAAGTGCCTGCTCCTTGCTCTGAGTGCTCCTTGCTCTGAGTGCTCCTTGCTCTGAGGTGCTTGCTGCCCATCTTATGCGCTCCCTTGCTTCTGAAAGTGCTTTCCCTTGCTCTGAGTGCTGCTTTTCTCTGAGTGGCTCCTTGCTTCCTGACGTGCTCCTTGCTCTGAAGTGCCTCCCTTTGTTTCTGAGGCTCCTTGTATCCCTGAGTGCTTTGCTTGTTTCTGAGTGCTGGCTTGATCCTGAGTGCTGCTTTGTTTATCGATGCTGGCTTGCTTCTGAAGGTGCTGCTTTGTTCTGAAAGATGATCTGCTTTGTTTTCCATGAAAATTGCTGCTTTGTTTTCTGAGTGGCTGCTTGTTCTGAGTGCCGCTTGTTATGAGGTGCTGATTGCCCCTGAGTGCCAGATTTGCTCTGAGTGCTGCCTGCCCTCTGAAGTTAATTGCTTTGCCTTCTGAGGTGCTGCTTGCCTCTGAGTGCTGCTTGCCCTCTGAGTGCTTGCCTGCCTCTGAGTGCTGCCTCTTCTTGAGTGCCTGCTTGCTCTGAGTGAGCTTGAGCCTTGCCTTTGTCTTGCTATGATTGCCTCTTGAGTGCGCTGGATTTTGCTCTGAGTGCTTCCTGCTCTGAGCGCTTCCTGCTCTGAGTGCTGCCTGCTCTGAGTGCTGCCTGCTCTGAGTGCTTCCTGCTCTGAGTGCTTCCTGCTCTGAGTGCTGCCTGCTCTGAGTATTGCTTGCTCTGAGCGCTGCTTGCTCTGAGCGCTGCTTGCTCTGAGCCGGCTGGCTTTCCCCCCTCTGACGCTGCTTTCTCTGGAGCGTGCCTTGCTTCTAAATGTTTACTTGGCCTCAGAGCGCTGCCTTGCCTCCTTGAGACCTGCTTTGCTCTGAGCGCTGCCTGCTCTGAGCGCTGCCTGCTCTGAGCGCTGCCTGCTCTGAGCGCTGCTTTCTCTGAGCGCTGCTTGCTCTGAGCGTTGCTTGCTCTTAGGCCCTTGCTCAAAATTGTTAACTTTCTCTGAAGTGCTGCCCTGCTCTGAGTGACTGCTGCTTCTGAGTGATTTTTTGCTTCTCTGCCCTCCTGAAGTGTTGCTTGCCTCTGAGTGTTTTGCTTGCTCCTGAGCGCTGACTTTGCCCTTGAGCGCTGCTTGCCCCTCGAGCGCTGCTTTGCTCCCCTCTGAGAGCGCTGCATGCCTCTGAGCGTGCTTGCTCTGAGTGCTCCTTGCTCTGAGCGTTGCTTGCTCTGAGTGTTGCTTGCTCTGAGTGTTGCTTGCTCTGAGTGCTGCTTGCTCTGAGTGTTGCTTGCTCTGAGCGCTGCTTGCTCTGAGTGCTGCTTGCTCTGAGTGCTGCTTGCTCTGAGTGTTGCTTGCTCTGAGTGCTGCTTGCTCGAAACGCTGTACTTGCTCTGAGCGCGCTGCTCTGAGTGTTTTATTGCTCTGCAAGTGGTTGCTTAGCTACTGAGTGTTTACTTGCACTGAGTGGCTGCTCCATGTGCCCTTCTCTGATGTTGGCGCTTGCCTGCTCTGAAAGTGCTGCCCTGCCTCTGATGCTGCCCTGCTCTGAGTGGCTGCTTGCTCCCCCGAGTGCTGCATGCTCCCCTGGAGTGGCTTCCTGCCTGAGTGCTCCTTGCTCTGAGTGCTCCTTGCTCCTGAGTGACTCCCTTGCTCTTGAAGTGCTGCTTGCTCTGGGGTATTCTTTTCCATGCTCCTTAGTGCTGGCCTTGCTCTGAGCGTTTGCCTTGCTCTGAGCGTTGCCTTGCTCTGAGTGGCTGCTTCACATTGCTTTGCCTCTGAGCGTTGCTTGCTCTGAGCGTTGCTTGCTCTGAGTGCAGCCTCAATATGCTGCTCTGAGTGTCTTTGCTTCACTCTGAGCGCTCGCTTTGGCTCTGAGTGCTGCCATTGTGCTTGCTCTGAGTGTTGCTTGCTCTGAGTGCTGCTTGCTCTGAGCGCTGCTTGCTCTGAGTGCCAGCCATTTTGCCTGAGTGTTGCAATGCTTGAGTGGGCTGCCTTGCTCTGGAGCTTTGCTTTGCCTCCTTGAAGTACACCTGCACATATGCTTCTGAACGTGCCTTGCTCTGAGTGCCTGCTTTGCTCTGAGTTGCTGCTCATTGACTTGCCTCCCTGAGTGTTTGCTTGCTCTGATCGCTGCTTGCCTCTGAGTTCTGCCACACTTTGCATTGCCTCTGACAATAGCTTGCTTGCTCTGAGTAGGCTGGCTGCTTCTGAGTGTTTAGCTTTGCTCTGACGCTGCTTTGCTCTGAGTGCTGCATTGCTCCTGGATGGGCTGCTTGCACTGAGTGGGCTGCTCTTTTTATGAGCGCCTGCCTTTGCATAAGTTTGCTCGCTGCAATCACCGGTGCTATACAGGCAGCTGCATGGAAAGTAAATAGCCGTCAGCGAGCGCAGATTTCCATACTTCACTCAGTAGGAACAATAACCAATAAATCATTCCATATACACAGATGATGGAGTCACCCAGAATGCTTTGCCAGGCGGCGGCGCTGCTCGCAACCTCAACATCCTCAACCGGTACACCCCTAACTCCAAATGTCCTGCTCTCCCTCAGCGGCAGATTGTTTTACTCTCCGGCACCTCCAGCCTGCCATCCCTTCCACCAGAGTTATTATATGAAAACCCACCAAACATCTGGCTCCAGGAAAGAATACGTAAGCCAGCCATCCTTATTACGTGATGCCGTAAAAATTTCCGATGGATGTGCGAGCAGCATTGATTGCGAGCGTTGCCGGGTTTTTATCCATATAAAAAATAAACTAATATCGCATAACAGAGATGACATCAACCAAACTCAACGCACCACTGGAAAATCCTTTGTATTTTTTGGACAAATAGGGGAAACTTTTTCCCCTCCTCCCCTGGTTCCTGACCTTCCCTCTTGTGCTTCTCCTGCAAAAAACCTGCTGCACAGCGGCGCCATCTGCGGGTCAACTGTTGTCACTGCAATTTTTACTGACGTGGAAATATTCAGGCTCGGAAACAAAAGTCCCACAAGGGGAGCACTATAGGAAATTCCCATAGGCCCCACTGGGGCAGAAAAAAGCGCAACGGGCCCCCAAGGTAGGAGCTTGCAGAGAAAAAGAGAGAAGCCAGACACCGAGATAGGCGAAGTGTCCCAACCACGTCACCATCATGAGTGGTTTTCAAAGGCTAAGGCGCCCCCAAGAATCAGGTCCCAATGGGTGGCCCCCAAGAACATCAGCTCCACTGAGGGTCGGCAACCCAAAAGAATCATTCAATAGCAATAAAATCACCTACAACCACGATACTGACGCGCGTACAGCGGCTCACCCCGACAGCGACACAACCTTCTATCTCCACTGGTGGGCCCCAAAGAATCAGCTCTCACTGGTGGCCCCAAAAGAATCAGCTTTCCACTGGTGGGCCCCCAAGAATCAGCTCCATTGGTGGGTTCCCGAAAGAATCATCTCTACTGGTGTGGAGCGCCCACAAAAATTCAAGCTCCACTTGGTAGACCCCCCTAATTAAGACAAACACCCATCCATCTCCACTCTGGCGACTCTTCGGCCCCCAAATAACCATAACTCTCCAGCTAGAAGAGCGAGCCGGTGAGAATCCCATAGAATCCATTACTCCCACTCTGATGGCCCCTCAAGAATCAACGCCAACCTTGGTGCCCCAAGAATCAACCTCCACTGTGGGCTCTCCCAAGAATCAAACTATCACTGGTGGCTTCCCAAGAAAAGCCTCCACTGTGGGCCCCAAGAATCAACTCCCACTTTTGGTCTCCCAAGAATCAAACCTCACCTCGGTGGCCCTCCAAAATCAACTACACTGTGGCCCCTAAGAAATCAACTCACAGGTGCGGTCCCCCTAGAATTAAACTCCACTGGTGGGGGCCCCCCAAAGAAATCAACTCCCCCCTAGGTGGGCCCAATGAGAAAATTCAACTCCACTTGTGGGGCCCCAAGAGAGAATCATCCTCCCACTGGCTGGGGTCCCCCAAGACATCCATCTCACTGCAGGTCCCCAAGAAATCCCAACTCCACTGGTGGCCCCAAGGAATCAATTCCAATGATAGAGAGGTCCTAATACATCTATACATTCCACTAAATCCACTGCGGGTGGCAACTCCAAAGAATCACCCATTCCACCTGTGGGCCCTAAGAATTCCAACTTCTACTCACTGGTGGGCCCCCCCAAGAATCATCTCCACTGGTGGCCCCCCAAATCAGCTCCACTGGTGGCCCCAAAGAAAAAAAAAGAAAGAAGAAACATAAGAAAATCACAGTCCTACTCAGATGGTCCTAGAAATACATCATCCCACTGAGGTGGGGTCCCTCAGAATCATCCATCTCCCTCTCCACTGGATGGGATCCCAAATAAAACCAGATATCCACTGAAACAACCACTAATCTGGTCCTGCCCGCACACACAGAAATCAACCCTCCACTAGGGTGGTCCCCCTAAGAATCAACTCTCCACTGGTGGCCCCAACATGAATCAACTCCACTTGGGGAGGCCCCCAAGAAATCAACTTTTCACTGGTGGCCCCCCCCAAGAACTCAACCTCTCACTGGTGGCGCCCACCCCCAAGAATCAACTCCACTCGTTGAGTCCCCCCCTAAAAAGAAATCACTCTTCCTCACAACTGGTAGCCCCAAGAAAACAACTCCACTTGAGTGGCCCCCAAGAATCAACTGTTTCTCCACCTGGTGGCCCCAAGAATCACCTTCCACTGATTGGCCCCCAAAATATAACTCCACCTGGTGGGCCTCCAAGGAATTCAACCACTCCACTTGTGGGCCCCAAAGAATCAGCTTCCCACTGGTAAGCCCCAAGAATCTAGCTCCACATGTGGCCACAAGAATCAACTCCCTGGTAGGCCCCAAGAATCACTTCCACTGGTTGGCTCCGAGAGTCCATCTCCACTGATGCCCCCATCAGATTAACTCCACTGTGCCCCCCAAGAATACAACTCCACTGCTCGGGCCTCAGGAATCAACTCCACTGTTGCCTCCAAGAATCAACTCCCACCCTGGTGGATCCCCAAGAAATCAGCTCCACTGGTGTGGCCACTAATCACCTCCCTTGGTGGGAACCAAGAATTTATCACCACTGTGGTTTCCCAAAGAAATCATTCTCCAATGGCGGCCCAAGAATCAACACCAACTGGTGATAGACCCCAAGGGAATCATCGAGCCAACTGGTGGGACCCAAGAACAACTCCTCTACTGGTGGGCCCAAGAAATCAACTCCCAGTTAGTGGCCCCCCATAATTACTTCCACACTCCACATGATGGGTCATCCAAGAAAATCAACCATCACTTGGTGGTACCCATGAATCAACTCCACTGGTGGATCCCATGAATCAACTCCACTGGTGGGTCCCTTCTTGAACTTACACCTCTCAAAATTAAATGGCAGCACCAAAAACAAAACTTCTTGTGGTCATGGAAATCACAGGATCGTAACAAACTTTGTATGCAAAATGAAAAACAGGGAGAGGTACCAAAAACCCGAAAACAGCGTTTGTCCCTGCCTGATTGGCACAGACACGTTTCTGGCTTTGGCGCTAAACTCCTGTTTTTTGCCTTTCTCAAGACTCGTGGGGGACTCAAAAGCAAATTGCGGTTTGATTACATTCCCACAGAGCGCTGTATGGCGTCTTCATCCCCCTTTCCCCATAAGCCTTGTGATATGCAGATAGCTAAGTAGAGGGCTAAATAGGCAAAACAACTACCCTACAAGCCGTTACGTTCGGTGCCTCTTCATAAAGGAGAGATCTTTCTCCATCCTTAATGAAAAAAATTGGGAAAAAAATAATCACGAACTGGGTTCCTTCATTCAGTACAGAGTAATGAGGGCCCCATGCACAGAAGTCCCCGCACTCCTGCCTCGGCCTGCCATCATTGAATGTTAGTAATGGTTTTGTCCTAAGGAATGTTCTGCCGCACTTGGGCAAATCAAAGTCAGGAAATTGGCTGCTGGTAGCACCAGGCAATTGCCAACCAATGATGTCCCAGATGTGTCTGATGGGGGACCAGTCTGGAGACACTGGAGGCTATGGTAGCAGGTTTAGGTCAATCAGGTGGTTGTCAATAGGGCAAGTAACATGGAACCTGGAGCTATTGACCTGTTATGAAAAAAGGACTCCTGCGGGAAACCTCCCTGAGAGAAATGGCTTGGCACCTCTGGTATCCACAACCCGATATCAATGGCTACAACACCGATATTCTGTATAGGAGTGAGTTTCCTGAGATGAAGAACAAGAGGGTTCCTATCTATCACCAGCTAAACATTTTAATTCACTCGAACACACCATAGTAAGACATGACACTTTTACTCCTTGTGAAGGCCTTCTTCATGCCGTATTTGCCCTTCACGTTGTCTCCAGAGCCAATATCGTTGCTATCAACGGCCTCTCTCGCTGATATGATTCCAATCTCTGAAGAGGATAGACCTCCATTCCAGCCTCCATTGCCGTCTTGCTGTACACCTTAATGGCCTTTCAGGTTGGTTTGAGGTCAGTGGGACGCCTGTAGCTGGTTGGCTCATTGCCCAATATCGTGCAAATGCCTCCTGATGGTTTGTGTGGACACTGCCGCCCTAGGCTTGGGATGTGACGTCCAGCCTCACTCGCAGTACAGAATGGATCACTACGTACCATCCTTCCATCAGATGATCCGTCTGTGTAGAGGTTCTCCTCCCCTGAAACCTCCTGCGGTCATTACAATTTGTTGTTGGTCTTTCAACCACCAAGGCAAGCAACGATGAGCATTGCAGAGACAATCTTGTGTCTAGGTTAGTTAGCCACATCTGACTAGATTTTGCCTAAACCAAGGTCCTCACAGGTCAATGAGTATTTATGACCACTCTAGGTTAATAACCATTTCTCTGACCAGGAAGCATCACGCAATCATCCCGCACCATTTGATCTGATTTCTGATTCTGAGGCTTTCCAGGCGACCGCAGGAGAGGGCCACGAGTAGAGCAAAAACGTACGCGACAGTCACCTATGAGTAGCTACATTCATCTCAGGCAGGAATGGGGTGCAAGGAGGTGGCAGTGGCCCAGTACATTGGGGCTGCAGGAATCCCCGCAATTTTCAGTGGGTCCGGCTCCGGTCGGAATGTACAACATGTTCTATATTCCACCAGACGGTTTTCGTTTTTGGTTGCCCTCAGTAAAAAAAACTGTGTTGTGTAGACTACAGCACAGATTTTCTATTGAGGGCTACACAATGCACTGAAAAAATGAACAAAATCCAGTGCTGTGCAGACAGAGCCTAAAGCACCAGAATACCTTTTCCCAAGTTTCTGCCCAGAGGCCTAAAAAAGAAAACTACCTTGTTCAGACTCCCTGTTTTTTTCAATATTACCTCACAAAATACAACAATGACGATGACCCGTGATTTTTGGTTTCCTGCAGTGTTTTGAAACCTAAGAACCCATGTGATTAAAGGCAGAAGAGTTTTAACCACTCATCACACTCACCGGCCCCACATGTATTAGGTAACACCTGTCCACCAGCTCGTTTAACACTCACTAATTATTTCCTAAATTCACGCAATCGACAATGGCCCGGTCAAAACTCCGAGTAGGCATTCTTAGACCACTGTTAGACATTATTCATAGACAACACTACCCAGCGTTTCAAACAAACATCATAATGGGGCAGAACAGGAGGTGAATTTTCCGAGTGCCTTTCTGGAACGTGGCATGGCGGATTGTTTGGTGCAGAAGGGCTTGGTCTGAAGGTAGTTTTCAAGAAACTGCTGAATCTCCTGGATTTTCACGCCAAACCATCTCTAAGGGTTTTACATAGAATGGTCCCCGAAAAAAGAAAAAACATCCAGTGAGCCAGTCCACCCTGTGGGCGAAATTGCTTGTTTGATGCCAGAGGTCCAAAGAGAATGGGCAGACAGTTCGAGCTGATAGAAAGGCAACAGTGACTCAAATAGCCAACCCGTTTTTTTTTACAACCAGCATGGCAGGCAGAACTACATCCTCTGAACGCACAGTAAAAATACCGGCCCAACTTTGAGGCAGAATGGCTCCAGCAGCAAAAGAACCAACACCGGGTGTGCCACTCCTTTCAGCTAAGACAGGAAAACTGAGGCTCCAATTTGCCCCAAGCACCATCGAAAATTGGACATTAGAAGAATTGCAGAACAACGTTCCTGGTCTGATGAGATCCCCCTCGAATTTTAACTGACTGCAGACCTCTTTTACGGGCACGAGCTTATGGGATCCCCAGAATATTGGCGTCAACCAAACATGACAGTCAAAATGGATCCATTCCTGCCCTTGTCTAATCAACGGTTTCAGGTCTTGGTGTGTGGTGTTCCATGTGTGTGGGTAATATATTCTTGCACTCTTTGGGCCCCCCTTGGTCAACCAATTGAGCAATCCGTTGCAACACACTTGTGAAATACTATGCCCACTATAGATTGATGGCAGTTCTGAAGGCAAAAAAAGGAGGTCCGAATCCCATGTACGGCACTGGTCTAACTCATAAAAAGTGGGCCCCGTGGAAGTGTATATTTATAATATACTGTAATATTGGTATAATTACATGTTTGCCGCAGCCCTGCCAGTGCACCCAGGTTTTGCAATACCGTTTTTTATTTCAGAGAATGTTTTTTGTGTGCAGAACTATACGTATCCTCTGGTGTACATTGTGATTTTAACCTATCAGGAAAGGAAGGGTGGTGCTCTCCCAATTTTGGGTTTCTGTCCCCGCCCACCTCCTCACAGGCCCCCTGTCATAAAGACAAGGCAGCTTTGCAGTGGGTTTGTTTTTTTTTATTTTTTCTTCTCTGAATAATGGAATGGTCGTTGAACCCTCAGTGAGGAGGCCTGATAGGCCTCGATTGATAGTAAAATAAGGATAGGAAACTGCCCGATTTGAGACCACGTTTGAAAGTCCGTGGGCAAGCTTAAACATTTTCTGATCAAGATAATGTGGAACCGAGAGTCCTCAAAGTTTTTTTTCATATATTGTAACTACTCACAGTACTTTACATAAACACACCTATGTTTGGCTACAGTGAGCACGCTGTGGGGAAAGGCATGGTGATGTCAAGCCGACTTGCGTCCACATGTAAAAATGCGGTTCAAAAAAGTATACCATCCCTTTTTTTAGCAACACTGAACAGCGAAGCAGGACAAAAAAAAACACATGATAATGCGGTTGTGGCAAACCCCATTCTAAGGCACATGCGCACTCACCTGGCTATATCTACATCTACCATGGAATGGTATAGAGGGGCAGAGAGCATGCTGGACCCCTACTCCCTTGCAGCTCGCCTTTACTGTAGGTGTGTTGAGTAGGTACTACTGATCATTGGGCACCTACTATATTAGAATTTTACACCTATCCTGTAGTTTAAAGAGGTGCTCCCACCATAGAGTTTGATGATGTATTAATAGAATATGCCATTTAAGTCTGATAGGTGCTGGTCCCAGAGGTGCGACCTACACATATCTTGGGAACAGGCCCCTGAATGGTCTCCCCTGCACACGACTCTATTCTGTTCTGTAAAAGTTCCCAGATAAGGGGAGCGCTATGTTCTCCATTCCTGTCAATGGGAGTTCCAGTAACAGGGTGAGCGCTGTGTTTCTCCAATTCTGGTTTCTATGGAGTTTCCCCAGTACAGGGGAGCGCTTAATGTTTCTTCCATTCTGTACAAATGGGAAGTTCCCAGTACAGGGGAGCCTGTGTTTCTCCCACCCTCTGTCTATGGGAGTTTCCCGGTCACAGGTAGCACCCCGTGTTTCTCTCACATTCTGTCTTCTATGTAGGAGTTCCCAGTACAGGACAGAGCGCTGTGTTTACACCATTCTGTTTCTATGTGTGAGTTTCCCAGTAACTGGGGAAGCGCTGTGTGTTTCTCTATCTAATTGTTAGGGGTTTTTTTTTTTCTATTGGAGTTTTTCCCCATACAGGGAGGCGGTGGTTCGGCTGTACTCCTCCCACAGAGCAGAATGGAGAGTCGTGCACAAGTGGGACCAGCTCTCCATTCTGAACTGTTGGGGGCCCGTTCCCGAGATAGAGGCAGAACCCAGAGGTAGGACCCGCTCCTATCAGACTTTGATGGCATATTCTATTGATACGCCATCAAACTCTATGGTGCAAGCACACGTTGAGGGTGAAAACATAGCCAAAAAAACTTTAGGCTGCACATCCCGCCCGGCTGCCCCAATGGCCCCACCATGCGTTTATCTGTACCAATCCGGTCCCAAACTTGTGCGGCCATTGGCAACCCTATGGGGGCATGGTGTCAGTGGCATGCTGCCAAATGCCACTCATGTTTTATTAAAGCGAAGGGTACTTTCCAGGGACCCACTACATAGTATTTGGCTGTTGGGGTTTAGACTTCTGACACCCCCACTTATCAAACGCGATGACAGTGGTCCACAAGCGCCTATCACACAGGCACGAGGCGGTGGAATGAATGGTTTGTGGCGCCAGCTTTCTCCGTTTGGGAGAGGGCTATGTTCACATTTGTGCTGGGGAGTACGTTATATTTTATAGGATAGCCCAGCATGCAGCACTATTCTTCCTGCCAAAATGGCGGACACCATGGTGGAGTTTGATGGTCCCTATTATGAGCCAGTGAAGTTGTTGGTGTCTGTCATACCATAGATCCTGGCTTCTGAGTCCCCAGTTACTGATGTAGGTATTCAGTATGAATGAATAAAAGTGAAACAGAAAACCAAAAGCGCCTGGCCCCTAAAACCCCAGCTGAACTTGCTGGTTTTTACCATTTTACAAATGCAGCTCTGCCAGCAAACATTAGCGGACATCGCATATGGTCTTACTACAGCCAAGGATTTCTGGTGCTCGCTTACATAAACTGATTGCAAGAGGGGTGAAGGGCCTCTCGCAGCACTACCCACCCACCAGTAGGCCGTAACTTTCAAGCCACCTAGGGCCCCTCGTACAAAAAAAGTTAAATGTGCCCCCCAGCTACCAAGTCTCACATTTACATATCGCGCGTGTTCTCTTAAGTGGCTAAGAAAGGCTTTTTGGGTCCCCCTCATCCTGCCAGAGGGCCCAGTAGCGACTGCTGGATTGTAACAAATCCTCAATTTTTTTAATTTTTAATTATTTGCTTTTTGACCACTTGAGGTCTTTTGGACTAGGTAAATGGGATATTTTTAGACCTCACGCCATTCTGTATTCAGCCTTTCGGGGTATTTGGCCCCCACGCAGTACAGAGCTTGAGCATGTTGTCTTTGCCTGACAATGGAGGCAAAGAGTGTGCTCAGAAGGGAAGATTCTCTCCTTAGGGATGCGGCTGGCTAAATATCCCATTTGCTTTCCAAAGAACCCAGTGGTTCAAAAAGCAAATTTAGGAATTTGTTACCACCAACAGAGTGGCGCCTTGAGCTTCCTCAGCTCCTTTCCCATAATTTGCCTTGTGATAAGCAGACAAAACACGTGCACGGCTCACTGAGCCAAAGGTGTGGCACAATAGGAGATCATGGAATGGCCCAGTTTTTTCAAACTTTGAGGTTTTACATAGGACTGAATATGTAGTGAGTTGTCCTGTAGACGCCGTCTCCAGAGACGTCTTAACCGAAATATGTGGCCCCTGGCATAGCAACTGGGCAGTGGCCCAGCCCAATACAAGTCATCTGCAATCTGTGTTTTCATTGCCCTCATGCCTACAACCTCAAGTACAAAACCATATTTATCACATCCCACTTATGTCTTGCAAACTACAAGGATCTAATTGGCAGGCAGGAAAGCCTTTGGCTCCCATCTCCCCATGGTTTTTTAAAAGGTTTGGCCACGTCCCTAAAAACACAACAGACAGATTAAATTAAGCAAGCCAACTATGGGATCACCAGTGGCTATGTTTCCTTGTAATGTAATGTCACAGGAATACACCACCAGGCCCTTGGGTACTTTGGGGCCCCCCCGGGCAACTGCCTAGTGGTGCCCAATGGAAAAGATTGGGCCCTGGCTCGTCCCCTCATCACATTTGGGCAGAAAAGTCCCTTTGTGAATTTATTGTCATCAGGAAGTAAATGAAGGAAAGCGGTTTCATCAGGCGGTAATTACGGAGCAGCTCAGCGACACTGCTGCCTCCCTGACATGGGTGTATTTATACTTAATTACTCCGATACTGAGTCCGCTCTTAATTCATTACTTCCTGGAGCCGACACATTGTGATGCTGGATTACTCAATAGCCTAAGAAAGGAGGGAGATCAGACGGCCCCCGCCAAAACACCCTGACGACCGAGGGAAACAGTCCGCAGAGTTCTGTCTTCTGCCGCCCACTGCCTCTGAACTGTCTCCTGATAGTCGCAGGGGGCAGGAGACAGAACACAGGAGGTTGAAGTTGACCTCTGCTCCCTGTCTCCTTCCCCCTTGCAATGTCTCCAGCGGCCGCAGGGGCAGGGTGCAGAGGGCAACTTCTACCCCCTGGGGTCTGTCCTCCTTTGCTTGCATAGGCACAGAAAAGCAGACGCTGGACTCAGGAGCCGAAGATGCAGCAAGCCGGGAGCAGGAACAGAGATCGGTACCACCCCGGCAGGGACACAACCGCCTTCTGGGCAGCACGTACATCCTGAAAAGGCCTTGCAAACTTTTATAGTAAGCAGAGGCCATCGCTCAGTGTGGTTATGAAGCGCTCTTGTAGGGGACCACCATGTGCAGTTGATTTACTTGGGGGCCAAACCAGTGAGTTGATTCTTGGGGCCCAATCAGTGAGTTATTCTTGGCCCCTACCCTGTGGATTTGACTTCTTGTCCCCAACCAGTTGGAAAAAGTACATAGTTGGGGCCACCAGTTGGGAGTTTGAATTCTTGGGGCCGCCACCATTGGAGTTGAACATTTCTGGGGCCCACACAGTGGGGTTGATTCTGGGGGGCCATCCAGTGGAAGTTGACTTTCTTGGGGCCACCCAGTGGAGTTTGGATTCTTGGGCCCACCAGTGGAGTTGATTCTTGGCCCACCAGTGGAGTTGATTCTTGAGGCCCACCATTGGAGTTTGATTCATGGCCCACCAGTGGAGTTAAAATCTTGGGCCCTTAACCTGTAGGAGTTGATTTCTTGGGCCCCACCAGTGGACTGATAGTTGGGGCCCAAACCAGTGGAGTTGATTCTTGGGCCCCCACCAATGGAGTCTATTCAGCAGGACCAACACTGAGTTGATTTCTTGGGGCCACCAGTGGAATTGAATTCTTGGGGCCACCAGTGGATTTGATTCTTGGGCCACCAATGGAGTTAGATTCTTGGGGCCACCAGTGGAGTTGATTCTTGGGCCCACCATGGAGTGAATTTTTTTGGGGCCCCCCAGTGGAATTTATTCTTGGGGGCCCACCAGTGGAAAATTGAATTCTTGGCCCACCATGTGAAGTGAAATTCTTGGGGCCACCAGTGGGGTGAATTCCCTTGGCCCCACCAGTGGAGTTTTTCTGGGCCCACCATGGAAGTGATTCTTGGGGCCACCCGTAAATTGATTCTTGGGCCACCAGTGGAGTTGATTCTTGGGTCCACGCAGTGGAGTTGATTTTTTGGTCACCAAGGATTTATTCTTGGCTACCATGGAGTTTCTTGGGGCCCACCAGTGGAGTTTATTCTTGGGCCACCAGTGCATTGATTTTTGGGCCCCCCAGTGGAGTTGATTTTTGGGGCCACCAAAGGGGATGGGTCTTGGGGCTCAGCAGTGGGGTTGATTACCTATTTTTTGGGGGCCACCAGTGGATTATTCTTTGGGGCCCACCAGTGGATTGATTTTGGGCCACCATGGATTTGATTTTTGGGGGCCCACCCATGGAGTTGATTCCCCTTGGGGCCACCAGTGGAGATGATTCTTGGTCCCACCAGTGGAGTTTATTCTTGGGGGCCCCCCAGTGGAGGTTTTATTCTTGGCCCACCAGTGGAGTTGATTTTGGGCCACCAGTGGATGATTTTGGGTCACCATGGAGATTGATTCTTAATATCCACCAGTGGAGTTGATTTTTGGGGCCACCAGGAGTTGATTTTTGGGGGCCAAACCCTGGAGTGATTCTGGGCCACCATGATATGATTCTGGGCCACCATGAGATGATTCCTTGGACCACCAGTGGCAGTTATTCTTGGGGCCCACCAGTGGAATGTTCTTGGAGCCCACCAGGAAGATATTTCTTTGGGGCCCACCATTTAGAGATTATTGGGCCACCAGTGCATTTGTTTCTTGGAGCCCACCAGAGAAGATGATTCTTGGGGCCACCAGTGCATTTTATTCTTGGGGTCCACCAGTGCATTTGTTTCTTGGAGCCCACCCTTCAGTTACTGCACATGCCTCTTGATTTGTGCCTCTCTTTCTCTGCCTTTCTTTCTGAGGCGCAGCCCCCTACCTGCCATGCCCAGGGGCCCACTATGGGATTCTCTGTCTTCCCTGTGGACCTATCCATCTCTTCTTCAGTAGTGTGGCCCTTCACCAGGAATCCCTCATTGTGCTTTTGCTCTGAGACTCCCTATGTAATGCTTATTTCGGAGGGGTGCCTTTGGGGCCCGTTAAGAACAGGACCCTGGCTGCAATCACAACTGATCAAAAGGCAAAAATAATGACATGTCCATGCACTTGTCACTCATTGTCTCACTTTGATATTGTACATGCAATAAGAGGGAGTTGATATTCTAGACAGGAAGACTCGCTTTTCACACACGGCTCCCCGCGGCGGTCACTCCTTCCTTCTATTCGCTTCTCCTCCCTGTACAAAGACAATAGATTTCCTTAAAGACTGCGGACCGGGCACCACTCCTGCTTCCTGCGCTGCCTTTCTGTAATACAGGGTGACATCTGACGCTGAGCTCTAAACTCCCATTGACCTGCCCGAGGGGACCCGGGTCACCCTGCCCATCACTACTCTCTAGAGTAAAAATATCTCCAAAGACTCCGCGCAGCAATTGTGTCCAGACGTCCGGTATCAGGGGATGGCCATGAGATATCATGGGGGCAGAGCGGCAGCACAAGTGCTTACTCCATTGACTTTCATTCACTCCACTCTGTATTGTGTCATTGTATTCACATTAGGATTCCTGCAGACTCTATAGTCTCATTATACGGCCTTAGACTAATAGCTTCCAACCTATGACTCTCCAGCTGATGCACAACTACAACTCCCAGTGTAGTGTCAAATGTAGTGGTCTTGCTAGTGGGGGCGAGGAGTGGAGGCAATTCGCTTGGTGCAGCACATTTGCCAACTCTCCCTAACCACTAGAAGTGTTGGTAAGTCTCCTGTGTGCTATGTACGATGCTCAGAAGTTGTGGCCTCAGAGTCTCTCCCCACAGCATTTGCAGTGCGTGTTTGGCTGCATTTTGGCTGCAGCAGCATCGCCCATTATAGTTTTAAATAGGCCTCCTTCTGCTGTGTCAAACCAATCAAACATTTACTTGACAATTCTTTGAACGGATCCGAAAGACGCATGAGAAAAAAAAACATCGGGGACCTCAGCTGAACACCTATACGTGTTTTACATTGAAAGCAATCACATTGCACATTGTTAGATGCGTGTTTGGGTCCGTTTAGGGTCCGAATCACGGATCCAAACACGCATCTAATAACGTATCCAAACAGGGGGCAAAACCCGTTGAACATACCCTTTAAAGGGTTTTGCCACAATCTCATTTCATAAACTCCTGTATCCCCTGTGGTCAAAAGGGGGGTGTGGATTTTTTGAATTTCATACAGTGACCCCAGCAGGGTAAAATCACCAGGCCCTTCCCTCTCTAGTCAAAGAAAGCTCGTTTATTAAAAGCTTGAGTATTACAAAGTACCAAGGAAAAAATTTTGCCTCCACACAAGGGTCCTAGGTTCAAATCCCTCAGGAATCAAAACCCTTTGGTTTTTTTTTTCCCTTTATCAAAACACAACCTCATTGAGGTTTCTTTTTTTTTTATTTGCACTGTTTGACTAATACTAAGGGGCACAAGCACGGAGTAGAGTGCAGCACCTGGGTTTGAACCTCAGTAGCTGCCTGAGAGGAGAGGTATTCGGGGCAGTGCGACCGGGATGGGGAGCTCTCCTCACGGGTCGTACCCCCCTGGAGACAGCTGTAAATTAAGGGCAGCTAAAAAAAAAAAAGGTGCAGAATTTTAATAAGGAAAAATGGTGAAAATGTTTATTATTTAATTTACAAACTTCCCACATCAATTTTACTTTGTGGCAAAACCCCTTTAAGGTGCTTTCACAAGCAGCTGCGTTTTTGGTGCATTTTTTATAAGTTTTTTGCGCAGAATTGTACAGCATTAATTGTTATGCCTTTCTGCACATAAAACAAGGCGTCAAAAATGTATCAAAAATGCATCTGCGTTTTTTTAATATGTTTTCATTTGGTTTTTGGATGCGTTTTTTGTGCAGAAAGGCATAGCAATTAATGCTGTACATTTCTGCACAAAAAAAAACGCATAAAAAAACTCATCAAAAAGGCACCAAAAATGCACTGTGTGAAAGTTATAGTCTATAGGTGGTCATCAACTAATTAAACACTATGGTCACAGCGCCCTTGCAGATCTTGCAGAACCTGCAGATTTTGATAGGACTGGCCAAGTAGTTATTATGCATAGAGTAAAATTTACCACAGACAATTCAGTGAAAGAAGGGTCACCATGTTTGGGTTTTAAATGGCTAATCTTTTTTCTTTTTTCCCCCGGGTCTTTCAGGGCCCTTTTTTTCCTTGGCCACTAGGGAGTTGCCCGGGGGGCCCCAAAGTATAGGGGGCCCCCGGGGGTAGTTTTTTTCCAGGGAATTTAAAGAAAAAATACCCAGGATCAATTGGGTTGGCTTTGCATATTTAACAATTTGGGTGTTTTTAGGATGTATAAACAGCTAAAAACCATGGAGGAGTAGGGAACCAAAGGCTCCCTGCTTTGCCAATTAGTCTTGTAGCTTGCAAGCTGCAAGTGGCGTGATAATATATTTTTGCTTGGAGGGGGCTAGAGGGTGATCTATGTGATGCATTAATTTTGGCAGGGGACCTGCCAACCCTAAGATGGCTCTGGACGCATGACCAAGCCCAGCACTAAGTGCTCGCCTGTCGAGGTGCATGGGGACCTTATATAGGGGTGCAATAACAAAGACTGGGCTCTCCTACACAATCCTTGAGCTTTCAGTGCAATAAGGGTGCGTTCACACAGCGCTTACATGCTATATTTTCAGCTTTTTATCCTCTAATTCCGTTAACAACCAAAAAGTTCCGATGAGGAAACGATGCTGCGTTTGGGGGGCAGATTTCCTCTTCCTATACTTAGTATTGTCGGCTTATAGTGCGCACCCAAAATACTCGAGTAAAATCAACGCGTCGCACATGACCTGACTTACATAAAAGTTTAATGGAATCGGGGTTTACAGAGTCCCCAAATCTGTAGTGTGAATGCTCCCCAACAGAGCAGGAACTGTGTCTGTTTTTCTCTTGCACTCTCCGTTCTTTAAATGGACCTGTTGCAGTACTATACATTGGCCAACAGGTGGCGCTACTTAGTTTGATTTGTTTCATTCCACCCTAAGGAATATAAGGGATCCGGGAAGAAATTTGCTTGTGTGATGGTTGTGATCAAAACACAGGGAAACATTGTGGTCAGACAATGGACAAAGTATACAAATTTGCAAGTAAAAAATTCATATTCAGTGCCCTATAATTAATCAGCCATTCCCTACATTTTATCACCATTGCCCTACATTATATAGCCATGTCCCCTCACATAAAAACACCATGTGCCCCTCACATTTTTCAGCCTTTTTGCCCCTACATTATACACCCCTGTGCCCTTACATTAAAACACCATGGCCCCCTCACATTTTACAGCCATGTGCCCCTCACATTTTATCACCTGTGCCCCCTCACATTATATCAGCCATGTCCCCCCCTCACAATATACAGCCATGTTCCCCCCCAATTATATCAACCATGTGCCCCTCCCCATTTTATCAGCCAGTGCCCCCCACATTATACAGCCACTGCCCTCACATTAATCACCATTGCCCCTCACTTATATCAGCCATGTGCCCCCTCACATTATATCAGCCATGTGCCCCGCACATTATTCACCAAATTTCCCCCCACATATATCACCATGTACCCCCATATATCACCATGTGCCCCCCACATTATAACCATGTGTCCCCCACATTTTATCGCAAAGTTCCCCTCACATTATATCAGCCATGTGCCCCCCACATTATATAAGCCATGTGGCCCCTCACATTTTTTCAGCCATGTGTCCCCTCACATTATATACCCCCTGTGTCCCCCCCCATTTTTACAGGCCATGTTCCCCTCACATTATATCACCCGTGCCCCACATTATACACCATTTTCCCCTCACATTATATCAGCCATGTGTCCCCTCACATTATATCAGCCATGTGCCCCCTCACATTATATCAGCCAGGTGCCCCCACTTATACACCATTTGCCCCCCCACATTAACACCCTGGCCCCTCACATTATATCAGCAATGTGTCCCCTCACATTAATACAGCCATTTCCCTCACATTAATCCCCTTTCCCCTCCATTATATCAGCCCCGGTCCCCCCACATTAATCAGCCATGTGCCCCTCACATTATATCAGCCATGTGCCCCTCACATTAATCACCATGTCCCCTCCATTATATCGCCCGTCCCCCTCACTTATTCAGCCATGTGTCCCCCCACATTTTAAACACCCTGCCCCCTCACATTATATCAGCCATGTGCCCCTCACATTATATCAGCCATGTGCCCCCCCACTTATATACCATGTGCCCCCCCCCTCACATTATATCAGGCCCTGTGCCCCTCCATTATATCGCCATGTGTCCCCTTTTCATTATATCACCATGGTTCCCCTCCTCACATTATATCAGCCATGTGCCCCCTCACATTATATCAGCCATGTGCCCCTCACATTATATCAGCCATGTGTCCCCTCACATTATATCAGCCATGTGCCCCTCACATTATATCAGCCATGTGCCCCCTCACATTATATCAGCCATGTGTCCCCTCACATTATATCAGGCCCCCAAATTTTCCCCCTCCCTTAACACCATGTGCCCCCTCACATTATACACATGTTCCCCTCACATTTTTATCAGCCTTCCCCCACATTATATCACCAGTGCCCCCTCCATTATATCACCAGGCCCCCCCACATTATATCGCCATGGTCCCCTCCATTATATCACCATGTTTCCCCCCCACATTATACACCATGGGCCCCTCCCATTATATCAGCCATGTCCCCTCACATTATATCACCATTGCCCCCACATTTTACAGCCTGTTCCCCTCACATTATATCAGCCCTGTGCCCCTCACATTATTAAAAATTCATTTTTTCCCCTCACATTTTATCAGCCCCCTTTTCCCCTCACATTAATCAGCATGTTCCCCCACATTATACACCATGTTGCCCCCCCATTATACACCATGTCCCCTCACATTAATATCCCCAAAGGCCCCTCAAATTATATCACCTGTGGGGCCCCTCACATTATATCAGCCATTTCCCCCCCATTATATCACCCGGCCCTCACATTATATCACCATGTGCCCCCCCACATTTTAAACAGCCAAGGTGTCCCCCACAAAATTTTATCAGCCATGTGGCCCCTCACATTATATCAGCCTGGCCCTTTACATTATATCACCATGTGCCCCTCCATTATATCAGCCCTGTCCCCCTCACTTAATCGCCATTGCCCCCTCCATTTACAGCCATGGCCCCTCACATTATATCAGCCTGTTCCCCCCACATTATATCACCTTGGTTTTCCCCCACATTTTAAATTACCTGTGCCCCTCACATTATACAGCCATGTGTCCCCACATTATAAGCCATTCCCCCCACATTATACAGCCATGTGCCCCTCACATTAACAGCCAGTGCCCCCTCCATTATATCCAAAACCCCCCGTGTCCCCCACATTTAAAACAGCCATGTGTCCCCTCCATTAAATCACCCGTTTCCCCCCTCACATTTTAAACACCCCTGTGCCCCTCACTTATATCCCAGTGCCCCTCACATAATCAGCCATTTTCCCCCCCATTAAATCACCATGTCCCCCCTCACATTTTATCACCTTGCCCCCCCACATTATATCACCCCGTGTCCCCCCCCCTTATATCAGCCATGTGTCCCCTCACATTATAACACCCATGTGTCCCCCCCCATTATATCACCATGGCCCCCGCACATTATATCAGCCATGTGCCCCCTCACTTATACGCCATGTGCCCCCTCACAAACACCATTGCCCCTCACATTATAAACGCCATGTGCCCCTCACATTATATCAGCCATGTGCCCCCACATTAATCACCATGTTTCCCCCCCCACATTAATCAGCCATGTGCCCCCCACATTTTTATCACCTGTGCCCCTCACATTAATCAGCCATTTGCCCCCCCACATTATATACCATTCCCCCCACATTATATCAGCCCGTCCCCCACTTATCAGCCAGTTTCCCCCCCACATAATCACCCCTGTCCCTCACAGTATATCAGCCATGTGCCCCTCACATTATATCAGCCATGTGTCCCCTCACATTATATCAGCCATGTGCCCCTCACATTATATCAGCCATGTGCCCCTCACATTATATCAGCCATGTGCCCCTCACATTATATCAGCCATGTGTCCCCTCACATTATATCAGCCATGTGCCTCCTCAACATTTTAAGCCATTGCCTCACATTTTACAGCCAGTGCCTCCCCCACATTATATCAGCCATGTCCCGCCTCACATTAATCACCTGTGCCCCCTCACATTATATCAGCCATGTTCCCCCTCACATTATACAGCCAATTTCCCCTCACATTTTATCAGCCATGGCCCCTCACATTTTTCCGCCCTTGCCCCCCACATTATACAGCCATTTTCCCCCCAATTATATAGCCATGGGTGCCCCTTCACATTATATCAGCCATGTGCCCCTCACATTATATCACCCTGTTCCCCCCCCCATTTTCAGCCATTCCCCCCTCAATTATATCACGCATGTGCCCCGCACATTATATCCCGCCATGGCCCCCTTTTACCTATACACCAGTGCCCCCTCACATTATATCAGCCATGTGCCCCCTCACATTATATCAGCCATGTGTCCCCTCACATTATATCAGCCATGTGTCCCCTCACATTATATCAGCCCGTCCCCTCCATTAACACCATGTCCCCTCACTTTTATCACCTGGCCCCCCCCACATTTTTTATCACCTGTGCCCCCACATTATACAGCCTGTGCCCCCCCACATTTTACAGCCATGTGTCCCCTTCCATTAATCACCATGTGTCCCTCACATTAATACCATGTGCCCCTCACATTATATCAGCCATGTGCCCCCTCACATTATATCAGCCATGTGTCCCCTCACATTATATCAGCCATGTGTCCCCTCACATTATATCAGCCATGTGCCCCCTCACATTATATCAGCCATGTGCCCCCTCACATTATATCAGCCATGTGCCCCTCACATTATATCAGCCATGTGCCCCCTCACATTATATCAGCCATGTGCCCCCTCACATTATATCAGCCATGTGCCCCCTCACATTATATCAGCCATTGCCCCTTAATTAATCAGCCATGTGCCCCCCCCCATTATATCAGCCTTTTCCCCTTACATTAACAGCCTGTCCCCCACATTATACACCATGTCCCCTCACATTATACAGCCAAGTGCCCCCACATTATATCACCATGGGCCCCCTCCATTTTATCACCATGTGCCCCCCCCACATTATATCGCCTGGTCCCCACATTATATCAGCCATGTGCCCCCTCACATATATCACCATTTTTTCCTCACATTAAACCCAAGTGCCCCCTCACATTTATCAGCCTGTGCCCCTCACATTATATCAGCCATGTGCCCCCTCACATTTTATCAGCCATTTGCCCCCTCACATTAATCACCTGTGCCCCTCACATTATATCAGCCATGTCCCGCCTCACATTATACAGCAGTGCCCCTCACTTAATCACCCTGTGCCCCTCACATTTTAAACACCATGTCCCCCTCACATTAAAACAGCCCTGTGCCCCTCACTTATATCACCCTGGCCCCCCCCACATTATATCACCAGTTTCCCCCCCACATTTTACACCGTGCCCCTCACATTAATCACCATTGCCCCCCAATTATAAACACCATGTCCCCCCCACATTATATCACCAGGCCCCTCACATTAATCACAGTGTCCCACATTATTCAGCCATGTGCCCCACATTATATCACCCTGTGCCCCTCACATTTATCAGCCATTGCCCCCCCACATTTTATCACCCATGTGCCCCCTCAAATTTTATCAGCCATGTGCCCCTCACATTATATCAGCCCGTCCCCCACATTTTACAGCCCTGGGCCCCCCACATTATATCAGCCCGTTTTCCCCCTCACATTATATCAGCCATGTGCCCCCTCACATTACATCAGCCCTTGTCCTTACATTATATCACCATGTGCCCCTTAATTAACATGGGGACTACAAGTCCCCCTACAAATTTCACCATGCCCCTTTCTTTTTTCAAAGGAAAATTTCCCCATTTTTTCCCCCTCACCCTTTAATTGTGTGGCCATTTAAAAAAACCCGGCAAAATTCCCCTCCATAAGGGCAACATTCCTAATTTTAGCCTGTGCCTAATTTATCGATAATTTTTAATTTTTTTTGAAATTTGTATTTAAAAAAAAAAAAAAAAAGACGGATTTGTCAATTTTATAAAGGTTTTCAAAACACTTTCTTAACATGTGGCAAATTTTACAGGCAAGTGCCCCCCCCCAACCCAAAAATCACCTTTTAATGAGCCAAAAACTTTATTGCATGGCCCTCCATTTTTGAGGTTTTTAAAATTACATGTCTTCCCCCAAAAAACCGTCATGGGGCTCTTTTAGGCCATGGAAAAAAAAATTTTTTGCCCCCCATAAAACAGGGGAGGCTTTAATCACATAAAAACAACCAAACGTTTCGAATTTAAACATTACCCGCTTTACCCAAAAATTCCCCCCATAAATGACCCATAAGTGGTCACCCTTTACACCCCGGGGCCCCAAAAATTTATGACCTCCAAACAGTGACCATATAGTGGTAGATACCAAGGTACACAGGCACTGCAGACTATATATTATCACAATACAGTAACCACATAGTGTAGTAGATACCAGTGTACACAAACCCTGCAGACTGTATATTACCTCCATACAGTGACCATATAGTGGTAGGTACCAGTGTACACAGGCTCTGCAGACTGTATATTACCTCCATACAGTGACCATATAGTGGACAGGACGGGACTTGGTAGTCACATATAAGGACAGGAAGGGACTTGGTAGTCACATAGAAGGACAGGAAGGGACTTGGTAGTCACATAGAAGGAAGGGTGGGGCTTGTTAGTCACATATAAGGACAGGGAAGGGCTTGGTAGTCACATTGAAGGACAGGAAGGGGCTTGGAAGTCACATAGAAGAACAGGAAGGGGCTTGATAGCCATATAGAAGGACAGGAAGGGGCTTGGTAGTTACATAGAAGGACAGGAAGGGGCTTGGTAGCCACATAGAAGGAAAGGGTGGGTTTGGTAGTCACATAGAAGGACAGGAAGGGGCTTGGTAGTTACATAGAAGGACAGGAAGGGGCTTGGTAGTCACATAGAAGGACAGGAAGGGGGTTGGTAGTCACATAGAAGGACAGGAAGGGGCTTGGTAGTCACATAGAAGGACAGGGCAGGGTTTGGTAGTCACATAGAAGGACAGGAAGGGGCTTGGTAGTCACATAGAAGGACAGGAAGGGGCTTGGTAGTCACATAGAAGGACAGGAAGGGGCTTGGTAGTCACATAGAAGGACAGGGAGGGGGTTGGTAGTCACATAGAAGGACAGGGCAGGGTTTGGTAGTCACATTGATGGACAGGAAGGGGCTTGGTAGTCACATAGAAGGACAGGAAGGGGCTTGATAGACACATAGAAGGACAGGGCAGGGTTTTGTAGTCACATAGAAGGACAGGAAGGGGCTTGCTAGCCACATAGAAGGACAGGAAGGGGCTTGATAGCCACATAGAAGGACAGGAAGGGGCTTGGTAGTCACATAGAAGGAAAGGAAGGGGCTTGGTAGTCACATAGAAGTAAAGGAAGGGGCTTTGTAGTCACATAGAAGGAAAGGAAGTGGCAATAAAAAGTTAGTCCACATGAAAAGAAGGGGACAAGGACAGGGGCTTGGTAGTCACATAGAAGGAAAGGAAGGGGCTTGGTAGTCATATAGAAAGAAAGGGTTGGGCTTAGTAGTCACATAGAAGGTCAGGATGCCAAACTGTTTCTGAATCTAAAGTATTACGCTGTTACTAATATTACCACCATACAGTGACCATATAGTGGTAGACACCACTGTACACAGGCTCTCCAGACTGTATATTACCACCATACAGCGACCATATAGTGATAGACACCAGTGTACATAGGCTCTACAGACTGTATATTACCTCCATACAGTGACCATATAGTAGTAGAAACCAGTGTACACAGGCTCTGCAGATGTATAGGTGATTACAGTTCAGTTAAATCCATGGACTCACAGGCAACGTATTCTCTGATAAGTTGTTCATGTTCCCTTTTCTTCTCCATCCGCTCCACTATAATGACTTCACCTTTTAGCATTTACCAGACGAACATCTTAGAATCCTAACTTTTCCATCATCTCCCTACCTGTGGCCGTCTCTGTACTATGTGGTGATAGTTGGAGGTGGTTGTGGGTTTATGGGGTAATAGATGGTTGTTGTATTTTGTGTTGGCAATAAACTGTATAATACAATGGTGGATGAGAGGTGGGAGAGTGGTTTCAGTTTTTTAGCTTACAGATGCAATCTCTTTTAGGGGAAGAAGGGCAGATCACCAACTCCCAAGAGATTTTGCTGCGGTTGTGGCCTATACCCCCCGGGACTATATTGTGCATCCCGAACTCCGTTACCTGCACCCATACAACATCAGCCACAGGAATGACCTTCAGGGGATGGAGTTTAGTATTGTCATCTTTTTTGTAGTGTTTCTATTTTTCTACAGGTTTCCCCTTGTAGTGAGACAACCCCTTTAAGGGTTATCCTTCCTCCTCCAGGAACCACTTTGAATATCTCCAGCTCCAGCACTTCTTTCGTTCCACCATTAAAAAATGTAACTTTCATCGGACACTTTCTCCTTCCTGTGTTGCAGCCTCACTACCTAGACACTTACGGCAACATGTCCCAATACAAATGCGCCATAGTTTTGGTGTATTTTGCGGCAAAAAAAAAGTGACACCATATTGAACTGTAAGATACCAAAATTAGGCGCATTATAAGCCGGGCACGACACATTGTAATGCGCTGTGTGCCTCCATAATGCAGTGTACCTATTGGCGCTACTAGTGTATTTAATGCGGCTATGGTTACGGAGGCGCATTACATACACTGGTATTGATACATAATGCGCCTCCGTAACCATAGGCGCATTAAATACACTAGCACTGATATGCTATGCACCTCAATTGTGCAATGCGCCTTTTTAGGCGCATTAAGTTTACTTGAAAGGATCGTACTTTCAGACACACTTAACACTGATTAAATGCGCCTAAAAACTGCCCTGGCGACGCCACTTTTTGGACCTTTCGTCCTTAGGGTGACATGTCACAATAGAGGCGCCGCCCTGCCAGTTTTAAGGCCCATTAAATGAGTGTATAGTTCGCCTGAATGAATGCGATGCCTGGTATACTTTGAATTGTAAAATTGACGTGCCTAATCTAGGCTCATAGCGTGATGTAGGCGCATAGCATATCATTGCTAGTATGTTTGATGCACCTCTTTTTTAGGTACATCCTAATGTGTTGTGCCTGCCATATAATGCATCTAGATTTGGTGTGCTACAGTCCATTTATATAGAGACTAGGATGTCAACAGTTTTTTGGCGCTAAATACACCAAAAAAATGGTGCAGCCCTAATGGGACACGTCGACCTTAATTTCATTGAACTATCACTGGCTTGTTTCTCCTGGTAACCATTATCCCCCCCCGTATGGTCTGGGAAAAAGAACTTCAGAAGACATTTACTGAAGAGCAGTGGAGAAAATGCTTCTTTAATACACACAAGGCTGTTATTGCCTGCGAAGCACAGGAAACAAGTTTTAAGATTTTATCTAGGTGGTATAGGGTACCGGTTCTGCTTCACAAGTTGTATCCCATTTTCCGAGATACTTGTTGGTGCTGCAACACGGAGGTTGGGACTATGACCCATATTTGGTCGGGATGTGGGATCCCGAGAGATTTCTGGAAAAAAGTATTGCAGGCCATCCTTGATGGCACTAGAGCTACACTTCTATTTATGGTAACAATTTTCATATAAAAAAATCTTTAAAGAGGCAACTTTTGCAGGCAGCAAAGACAGTTGTCCTACACTATTGGCGCCAGACTACCCCTCCCTAGATAATGGAATGGTTAGATGATGTAGTCCCAATTTATTTCATGGAGGAACTGACTGTGCATTCCTCTGGGGATGCAAAAAAAAGTTTTGAACACCAGTAGACCCTGGATATTGTACCAAGCTTCTCCAGAACTCAAGACCTTGTCAGGTTAATGCACACGACAGTTCCCTTAGCAGATCATTTCAGATTTTCTCCCTCAAATGTGTCTGTGCCTCCCCGAGTTCCCTGCTGGACCAGATTTTAGATTTTCCTCCCCCTCCCGCACCTTTTCTTCTTTTCCTTTATTCTTGGGTTTTTTGTCATCACAACTCGAATAATTTCCCAAAGAAGAAACACCATGCCTTTTGTTCTTCTGCGCTCCTTCCATATTGTGTCTTCTCTTTCTCTATGATGCAAATGATCCCTTTCAGTGTTATACAGTTGAAACCAGAAGTTTCCATCCACTATATAAAAAGCCCCATCTACAGGTTTTTCTCACTATCTAACATGAAATCAGAATAAACCTTCCAAGTTTTAGGTCAATTAGGAACGAAAATTATTTATATTTGCCAAATGCAGAATAATGAGAAAGAGAATTTAGTAGAGGGCGAAAAGGCAAAACATAACTCTACAAGCCGCTCGTTCGGTGCTTTTTTCCTTATGATGCCATCTATTTTGTGAAGTGCATCAGTCCCTCCTGCAGCAAAACAACCCCACAACATGATGCTGCCACCCCTGTGTTTCACTGGTGTTCTTAGGCTTCCAAGCCTCTTTTTCCTACAAGCATAACAATGGTCATTATGGTCAAACAGTTCAATTTTAGTTTCGTCAGATCACAGGACAAAAATGTAGGTCTTTGTTCCTGTGCATTTGCAGACATTAACCTGGTTTTTATAAGTTTCTTTTATAGTAATGGCTTCTTCCTGGCAGAATGACCTTTCAGCCCATGTTGATACAGTACTCGTTTCACTGTGGATAATGACACAATCTTACCAGCTTCCGCCAGCATCTTAACAAGGTCTTTTGCTTTTGTTCCTGGGTTGATACTCACATGTTGGACCAAAGCACGTTCATCTCTGAGACACAGAACCCGTCTCCTTCCTGAGCGGTATGATGGCTGGACATTCCCATCTTGTTTGTACTTGTGTATAATTGTTTGTACAGATGAACGAGGCACCTTCAGGTATCTGGAAATTGCACCCAAGGATGATCCAGACTTGTGCAAGTCCACAATTCTGTTCCTGATATCTTGGCTGATTTCTTTAGACTTTCCCATGATGTTACACACAGAAGCAATGTGTTTCTGGTGTGCATTAAAAATACATCCACAGCTGTGTCTCTAACTCAGATGTTCGCAATAAACCTATCAGAAGCTTCCAAAGACATGACCTCATCATATGGGCGGTCCCAAATTGTTTAAAGGCAGAGTAATCCCAGTGTATGGAAACCTTTGAATCTGCAGAAAGTAATAAAAATGAATTTAAAAATTCTCTCCTTATTCTGACATTTGGCAAATAGAAATAATTTTGGTTCCTAATTGATCTAAAATGAGGAAGGTTTATTCTGATTTCATGACAGAAATTGAGAAAAACCTGCAGATGGGGCTTTATATAGAGGGAGGGAGAAACCTGCAGTTGGGGCTTTATATACAGTGGATGGAAACTTCTGGTTTCAACTGTAGATCTTAGGTCTGCAATCAATACATTAAATTCGTATAATTTTTTTTCATCGCAATTCATCATATTGTTAAAGTTATGTTTGAAGGTTGCAACCTTCTCCTTATTCTCATGTTTCTACCTATTTCAGGAATTTTTGTTACATAGAAAAGCTGTTTTATGTAAAATTCTTTGATAAATATTCATATTTTAAAAACAGCCTAGAGCAGCCTACAAAACTAATTGGTGGGGCAGGGGGGCCAATGTCATGCTAGGACAAGTCCTCAACTTGCTGTCGCAACTATGAAGGCCAATACAAGGGAAGGACCTCCACTGACACATCAAAGAGCTATTCTTGGGTTTGTATACTTGGGTACCTAATATGGCTTGTGTTTGAACTCTGTTGGAAGATATTTTAGGTCATCTAATTACAAAAAGGACTTCCTGTAGTGTCCTACATGAAAATACTGTAAGGCAGGTTAATCCGAATGAGAAGAGTCTCATATTAGGATGAGTCTTTATTGACTGGTATTTGATGATTTACTGGTGGAACCATGAGATCCTCTGAGGGGATAAGGGGCTATCACACCAAACAAAAGAAGCTGGCACTATTGTAAAGCAAACAAATGTAGATACTGAGCATCAAGGTGGACATGAGGTATATAAGGAGCATGGCAGACCAAGACATACAGGCCTCCACAGTCACTGAAGAAGCTGTGTAGGCATCACAAGAGCTTCACCATCATCATCATGAATGCAATGAAGAGTCTGCTGATGGCTGCACTGTGCTGTGTCTGCTTAGCTTTTCCATCTCCGGTAAGTATTTTTGGGAATGGGGGTGTTGTATATTATTAGAAAATGTCAGGACTGTAGGTTTTCTTTCTTGAACCCATGATACCATGGCCCAATGGGGCTGACCACAGCAATTGTTAAGAGAAGATGTTCTGTTGTGGACCCATCATATGGTGACCCAATAGAACTGACTATAAGTACCAATTACAGACGGTGTTCTGTTGTGGACCTATAATATCATGGCCCAATAGGTATGACCATAACTACTATTAAGAGGGGGTGATCTGTTGTGGATCCATGATACTGTGGCCTAATAGGGCTGACCATAAGTACTATTTACAGAAGGTGTTCCTTTGTGGACTCATCATACTGTGGCCCTGTACTGCTGACTGTAGTTGCTGTTAAGAGAAGGTGTCCTGCTGTGGCCCCATCATACTGTGATCCGGTAGCGCTGTCCATAATTACTGTTAAGAGTAGGTGTTCTATTGTGGACCCATTATACCATGGCCCAATATGGCTGACCATAACTACTACCAAAAAGGGGTGATCTGTTGTGGACTCATTATACCATGGCCCAATATTGCTGATCATAACTACTATTAATAGGGGGTGTTCTGCTGTGGCCCCATCATACTGTGGTCCCGTAAGGGCTGACCATAATTACTGTTAAGAGAAGGTGTTCTTGTCAAGATGATAAAATCAGGTGTGGAAATGATCTTTGTTCCACACCTTTATCCAATTAAATGCCTCCTCCAAATTATATTATTATTATTGCTGCCGACAGCCGGAGCTCGAGAAACATGACCCACACTTTCCGTTTGGGACATGAATCTGCTTTAATCACAGTAAATTACATTCCAATATAACCTTTTAATCACATGACTATTCTATCACCACATGATTGGTTAATTGGCGGTCGCAAAGAGACAAGTTATAATTTGCATGTACGTATGAAGCATTAGCTGATATGACACATTCCTAAACTCTCCTCTGTATCATCTTGGGGGAGGAGGAAGGCCTTGAATCTCTTGCTTCTAGCAGACACTGCATCTGTCTCAAGGAAAGCTGTGTAAGAGATAACTGATAGTTCGTTAAGGATGTATAGCAGTAAAAGCAGTTTAAACAAACTATCTTATTAGCTTAATAAGAATGTAATGATGAAACAGATTTTGATGTTTTTCCCTTAAAATACCAACTTGACATTCTGATGTGGACCCATGATACCAAGGCCCGGTATGGCTGACCATAACTACTATAAATAGGGGGTTATCTGTTGAGGACCAATTACACCATAGCCCAATATGGCTGACCATAACAATTGTTAAGAGAGTGTACTGTGGTGGACTCATGAGATCAGGGCCCAATAGGGGTGACCGTAATTACTGTTATGAGAAGATGTTCTGTTGTGGACTCATGATTCTGTGGCCCAATGGAGTTGACCATAACAATTGTTAAGAGTAAGTGTTGGGTGAACTTACTGATTCATGGTGTAAACTTGTATAAATTATTGAACATTCTCCAGATTCTAATCAGGTCATAGACATTAGATTTTGGGGCGGGCCTATTAAGACTGACTGTCATTTTCCATTGAGAAAACATGTATTAGACAGGTTCATTTCTACCTGTGCTCTGTGAGATAAGCAGCATACGACGTGTCTGGAGGCCACTTATCTCCTCCTCTCCATAGTGATAACAGGCCCGCTGTCAGTTATGTCTACGGCTGTTGTTGAGTAATAAATTGGTATTTTTTTTTGTATTACAGTTATTACTCCAAAGAAAAAAAAGAAGCACAGACGATACTCCAAGTAAGACTGCCGGGGCTAGCACTTTCTTGCTGATATATTAATTTTGGGTAACAACCAATATGGCCGCTCTTACACCTTTTACCATTTTTGAATGTAAAATTTGCCTAATAATGTAGGCACACAGGAGCACAGGTCACCCCCTGCATTTATATCAGTCTATAAGAACTTCTTTCCATCACTGATCATTTAGATCTTTAATAGAAATTTGTTTTGCCAACAGAGGAACAGCACAGAGTTATAGGAGAAGAGGCTGCAGGAGGAATAACAGAGGAACAGCACAGAGTTATAGGAGAAGAGGCTGCAGGAGGAATAACAGAGGAACAGCACAGAGTTATGGGAGAAGAGGCTGCAGGAGGAATAACAGAGGAACAGCACAGAGTTATAGGAGAAGAGGCTGCAGGAGGAATAACAGAGGAACAGCACAGAGTTATAGGAGAAGAGGCTGCAGGAGGAATAACAGAGGAACAGCACAGAGTTATAGGAGAAGAGGCTGCAGGAGGAATAACAGAGGAACAGCACAGAGTTATAGGAGAAGAGTGTGCAGGAGGAATAACAGAGGAACAGCACAGAGTTATAGGAGAAGAGGCTGCAGGAGGAATAACAGAGGAACAGCACAGAGTTATAGGAGAAGAGGCTGCAGGAGGAATAACAAGGAACAGCACAGATTTAAATGGAGAAGAGGCTGCAGGATTGTAGAGGATAACAGAGGAACAGCACAGAGTTATAGGAGAAGAGGCTGCAGGAGGAAAAACAGAGGAACAGCACAGAGTTATAGGAGAAGAGGCTGCAGGAGGAATAAAACAGAAACAGCACAAGAGTTATGGAGAAGAGGCTGCAGGATTGTAGGAGGAATAACAGAGGAACAGCACAGAGTTATAGGAGAAGAGGCTGCAGGAGGAATAACAGAGGAACAGCACAGAGTTATAGGAGAAGAGGCTGCAGGAGGAATAACAGAGGAACAACACAGAGTTATAGGAGAAGAGGCTGCAGGAGGAATAACAGAGGAACAGCACAGAGTTATAGGAGAAGAGGCTGCAGGAGGAAACACAGAGGAACAGCACAGAGTTATAGGAAAAGGCTGCAGGATTGTGGGGGATAACAAGGAACAGCACAGAGTTATAGGAGAAGAGGCTGCAGATTGTAGGGGAATAACAGGGGAACAGCACAGAGTTATAGGGGAAAGAGGCTGCAGGAGGAAATAACAGAGGAACAGCACAGAGTTATAGGAGAAGAGGCTGCAGGAGGAAAAACAGAGGAACAGCACAGAGTTATAGGAGAAGAGGCTGCAGGAGGAATAACAGAGGAACAGCACAGAGTTATAGGAGAAGAGGCTGCAGGAGGAATAACAGAGGAACAGCACAGAGTTATAGGAGAAGAGGCTGTAGGTGGAATAACAGAGGAACAGCACAGAGTTATAGGAGAAGAGGCTGCAGGAGGAATAACAGAGGAACAGCACAGAGTTATAGGAAAGAGGCTGTAGGGGGAAAATAACAGAGGAACAGCACAGAGTTATAGGAGAAGAGGCTGCAGGAGGGGGAAAACAGAGGAACAGCACAGAGTTATAGGAGAAGAGCTGCAGGAGGAATAACAGAGGAACAGCACAGAGTTATGGGAGAAGAGGCTGCAGAGGATAACAGGGGAAAACAGCACAGAGTTATAGGAAAGAGGTGCAGGAGGAATAACAGAGGAACAGCACAGAGTTATAGGAGAAGAGGCGCAGGAGGAAAACAGGGGAACAGCACAGAGTTATGGGTGAAGAGGCTGCAGGAGGAATTACAGAGCAACAGAACAGAGTTATGGGGAGAAGAGGCTGCAGGTTGTAGGAGGAATAACAGGGGAAACGCACAGAGTTATAGGAGAAGAGGTTTGCAGGAGGAATAACAGAAAAACAGCACAGAGTTATAGGAGAAGGGGGCTGCAGGAGGAATAACAGAGGAACAGCACAGAGTTATAGGAGAAGAGGCTCCAGGAGGAATAACAGAGGAACAGCACAGAGTTATAGGAGAAGAGGCTGCAGGAGGAATAACAGAGGAACAGCACAGAGTTATTGGAGAAGAGGCTGCAGGAGGAATAACAGAGGAACAGCACAGAGTTACAGGAGAAGAGGCCGCAGGGGGAATAACAGAGGAACAGCACAGATTTTAGAGGAGAAGAGGCTGTATAGGAATAACAGAGGAACAGCACAGAGTTATAGGGAAGAGGCTGCAGGAGGAATAACAGAGGAACGCACAGATTTTTATAGGAGAAGAGGCTGCAGGGGAATAACAGGGGAACACACAGATTATAGGAAGAGGTGAGGAGGAATAACAGAGGACAGCACAGAGTTATAGGAAGAGGCCGCGGGGGGAATAACAGGGAACACACAGAGTTATGGGAGAAGGGCTGTAGGGGGAAATAACAGGGGAACGCCCAGAGTTATGGGAGAAGGGGGCTGCAGGATTGTTTTTTTAATGGGGAACACAAGGATTTACTAACACAGACCTGTCAGGAGAGGTCACAGGTTTTGCCATTAAGGTTATAGATGTCAGCGCTGTAGTGTAAATCATGGGGGGTGTACTCACTGAGCCTCAAATATTCCTGGTCTTCTATCTATATACTCACAGGTCCTGAGCAGCCAGTACAAAACAATCACTTCCTAATATATTATAATGAGTTTGCAGAATATTACATAAATGTCAAAACCTATAGCGATTTATATGAGAAGACACAATGAATGTTAAAGGGGACTCCGGGACTGAAGAAATGGTCTTTGTCTGATATTACAGCTCAGCTGTTTATCAATATCCACCATCAGCCTTGCAATATACTAAGACTAAGCGGTGTCGCCATATGGCCTAGTTGCTCAGTCTTCTTAACATCCTGCCTTAGCTCATGGGTCCTATATAGATTATTGTTTTCTGTCCTCTAGGTGGCGCTATTGCACTTTTATTTTTCATCCTTCACATGTTGATTTGTTTGCATTACATGAAGCTGTCGTCCTCCCGTCCACACAGCGCAGGAAGCATCAGATAATAAGGATTCTGTGAAATATGTTACATCTGACTTGTCAGAGTCTATTTAGAATACACAGAGCAATAATTGATTGCAAGATAATGATCCGATTGTTTGAAATGTTCATGAAAGTCTCAGAATCAGACGTACAATAGCGGGAATGTTCTACATCTATTGTTAGGAGATCTGTACAAAACATTTGTATACAGTCCTCATAAATACATGCCATGCCCATACAATGATAGCTTAAATGCATTGTTTAATCCCTTAAAGGGGTATTCCCACTATACACATTGATGGTATACGCTAGGATATGGCATCAATGTGTGATAGGTACTAGTCCCAATTCTGGGACCAGCACCTATTTTAAGAACAAGCCCAGAAACCTTTGGGGCCCACCAGTGAAGTTGATTCTTGGGGCCCACCAGTGATTCTTGGGGCCACCAGTGAAGTTGATTCTTGGAGCCACCAGTGGAGCTGATTCCTGGGTCAATTAGTGGAGTTGAGTTTTGGGGGCCACCAGTGGAGTTGATTCTTGGGGCCCACCAGTGGAGTTGATTCTTGGGGCCCACCAGTGGAGTTGAAATTCTTGGGGCCCACCAGTGGAGTTGATTCTTGGGGTCCACCAGTGGAGTTGATTCTTCGGGCCAACAGTGGTCGATTCTTGGGGGCCACCAGTGAAGTTAATTCTTGGGGCCTACCAGTAGAGTTGATTCTTGGGGCCACCAGTGGAGCTGATTCTTGGGGCCACCAGTGGAGATGATTCTTGAAGCCACCAGTAGAGTTGATTCTTGGGGCCACCAGTGGAGCTGATTCTTGGGGCCACCAGTGGAGATGATTCTTGGGGCAAACAGTGGTTGATTCTTGGGGCCCACCAGTGGAGTTGATTCTTGGGGCCACCAGTGAAGTTAATTCTTGGGGCCCACCAGTGGAGTTTATTCTTGGGGCCCAGCAGTGGAGGTGATTCTTGGGGGCCACCAGTGAAGTTAATTCTTGGGGCCCCACCAGTAAGTTGATTCTTTGGGGCCCACCATGGAGCTATTCTTGGGGCCACCAGTGGGGTATTCTTGAAGCCACAGTAGAGTGATTCTTGGGCCACAGTGGAGTGAAAATTCTTGGGGCCACCCAAGTGGAAAGATTCTTGGGCAAACAGTGGTTGATTCTTGGGGCCACCAGTGGAGATGATTCTTGGGCCACCAGTGAAGTTAATTTTGGGGCCCCCCTAGTGAATTATTCTTGGGCCCAGCAAGTGGAGGGATTCCCCCTTGGGGGGCCACCAGTCGGAGTTGATTTTCTTGGGGGGCCAAAAGTGGTCGGATTCCCTTGGGCCCCCCAGTGGAGTTTTTACCCCCCCCTTCCCCGGGCCCACTCCAAATGGAGGGTTATTTCTTTTTTTTTGGGGCCACCATGTGTAACCCCTTGATTCTTGGGGTCCCCCACCAAGTGGAAATTGATTCTTCGGGCAACATGGCCGATTCTTGGGGGCCACAGTGAAGTTAATCTTGGGGCCCTACCCCGTAGGGTTGATTTTGGGGCCACCAGTAGCTGGAAAATTTTGGGGCCACCAAATGGAGATGATTTTGACCACAGTAGAGTTGTTCTTGGGGGCCCCATGGAGCTGATTCTTGGGGCCACCCCTGAGTTTATTCTTGGGGGAAACGGTTGATTCTTGGGCCCCCCAGGGAGTTGATTTTGGGGCCCCCATGAAGTTAAATTTTGGGGGCCCCATGGAGTTTTTCTTGGGGCCCGCAGGAGGGGATTTTGGGGGCCACCTGAATTAATTCTTGGGGCCCCCCAGTAGAGTGTTTTGGGGGCCCCCAAATGGGCTGATCTGGGGCCCCCAGTGGAGATATTCTTGAAGCCACCAGTAGATTGATTTTTGGGCACCAGTGGGGCTGTTTTGGGGCCCCCCATGGAGAGATTCTTGGGGGAAAAAGGGGTTTATTCTTGGGGCCCCCATGGAGTTTGATTCTTGGGGCCCCAGTGAAGTTTAAATTTTTGGGGCCCCCCTGGAGTTTTTCTTGGGGCCCCGCAGTGGGGGTGTTTTTTGGGCCACAGTGAGTGATTCTTGGGGCCAACAGTGGTCGATTCTTGGGGCCACCCGGGGTTGATTTTTGGGGCCCCCAGTGGATTGAATCTTGGGGGGCCCCCGTAGAGTTGATTTTGGGGCCCCCCCACATCTTCGTAAATGACCGCACTATTGACCATGTCTCTTGACTCTGAGTTTTTTTTTTTCATATTTAAAAAGGCTTTTATTAAAGAAAATAAACATTACGCGCTTACATTCATCAAAGGGGAAAAAATATAAGTGGTAGAAACCATCAAACCTCAAATAATTTGGGCAACAATAAGTTATGTAGTAAAAAGCCCAGGTTTTTTACAATAGAAACTGCAATTAAACCCAAAAAGCAAGGCAATTTGGGTTTTTCAAATTCTTAACCCAAAAAAGGTTCCCAAAAATGGAATTCCACAGGGCAAGAGAAAAATAAAAACCCCCAAAAAAAACAAAAAAACACATCTCCCCCCAGCCGGCAAGGGATCGAAGGGGTGGAAGGGTTTCTCCCCGGTGGGAATATCCATTGCCCTATTTGCAAAAAAAAAGGGGGCTTTTTTGCATCAAGACTGACCCCTTTTTCCAAAAATTTGTGCAAATACTATATGTATACATGTAAACTAGAGGTAGCAATAAATCAAACTTCCAAGAACATTTGAGAAGTAAAAGGAGGTACAACGCCAATATCAGAGTAGGCCATAGCAACCAGAACACTAGCAGCCCACTCTGAGTTTTACCTTCTGTCTTTCTTTCTGTTTAGACATGACTTATAATCCGAGAAGAAGCACGTCTCAATGTGCAAAGAGTGTTTGTTTGTGGCCGAGTTCTCCAGACGGATTTGTGTACATCCCTTACTCCATATCCACTGATTTTGGTAATTATTGCATCGCCTCTCCCTCTATGGAGGTCATATGAAAATGAGATATCTCCCGCTTTATAATATGTATAATGACAGCCCAAATGGCAGGGAAACAAAGTTAGGACTGGTTGGCACTATTCCTGCCATTTTTCCCAAGATAAGCGGCGCCATATAAATTTCCCATTTCATACTAAAGATGGCGGCTAGTTTGTTCCCAATGCAAGGCCACCCTCTGCACAGCACTGGCGATACTTCTCACCTGCCTCCTGAATGTCAATTCATCCATGCAATGGGGGGTCATAAACAGTTTCATATGGCACAGTGGGGGTGATAATTTTAGGGAGCGTGATTTGGTGCAAGCTTACTAGTAATCGGGGCCAAGATGCTTTGACTGTATTGGGTCCTGGAATGGCAAATGGCAGTCTAGGCCCTATGTGTGCGAATTTATCTTGGTGTAGCTTTTTTACTATCAACTATCCTAATATACAGTGGTTATGCCAATATGGGGCATTACATGGCAGTAAACTCCCTGTCAGGGCCATAATCAAAAAAAGGAGGGAACACTGATATGTTTAAAAAAATAGGAACTAGTAAAATGGGGCTGGGGCCCCAATAATTTGGGTCTATGGGGCTCTGAAACGGTTAATAAATGACTGATGGCAGCCCTGCCTATATATGAGGGTATTCACAGTGATCCACCCCTGCTTAGCCCAAGGCTTGCTTTGCTCCACCCACGCTTAAATGTACAACAACCATACAAAAATACCTATTATATGGATATATAAATACTAGTATACATAGTATATTATATTATATATATATTATATAGATATATTTTTTTTTTTTTTTTTTTTTTTTTTTTTTTAATTATACCCTATGTACATGACTTTGTGGGGTTTGTTGGTGACTTTCCTCTTGTCAGCTTTTATATTCAAGGATTGCTTGACATTTGTTCTTCCAGGCCAACTATGGCCTGAGTGGAGGACCAGATAAATGAGAAGAAACCTCCTACCCAGTGCAAAAGAAGATTAACCCATTATCCTTTCATGTATTTCTCTGGACATTGCCCTCATGCTATCTGTCTCTGTCTAGAGAACAATAGAGTGATCGTTCTATCATTACCTATTATTTGTAATAAAACTTCAAAAAGAAAAAGGAGGAGTTTTCTCTAGGAAAATGTAAAAAGAAAAATAGATAAAATCTCTTACTACCTCTGGTGCAAAAGATCACTGTCTCACGGCCAAGTAGGGTCGGTGCACGAACGGTCTCTCGGACCGCTGGAGCCAGTGGATTAATCCAAAATGAAGAAAACAATTTTTTCCCTGAATCTGACTTAAGAATTTTGAAGATATAATCACATATTTTAATTGATGTGCATTAAAAACAAGAGAACTGCACTGGGCAGTCTCTGGATTCCTCTGACGCTTTTCGAGCTACTAAAGCTCTTAATCGCAGTCGTTCTCTTGTTCTTAATGCATATCAATGAAAGGTGATTTTACCTTCAAAATTCTGGACATTCTGGACAAAAATATTTGGGGGGAGGTTTGGTTGTTGGGCGGGGGGTTCTAAGGGGGGGGGGGGTCCATTTTAGGGGAGGTGAGGGTAGGGTGGAGTTGTATGTTACCGTTTTTCCCCCTCCGGGCAGGTGCTGCTCGCATTTTTACCATTCAAGGTGAGTAGATAAAAGGATTTTACACACAACTTAACAAAAAAACCATGATACGACTTCGCTAGTTACGCTTCATCACACCGTCCAACTTCTTCCATGTCCCCGCCAGGAGCACCCCCCTCCTCCCGCTACAATCCCCTCCCAACGTATTTAAACGGCTCACTCCCCCAGCCCAAGCCATTGGACCAGCGCACGACTATGAATCGCTCTCTAAAACAAATAGAAACATCATACGGCTATACGTTTACCATAAACAAACATCTGGTCCCCCACCGCTTCCCACCTTTACAAGGTGTAGGCCATTCATACAATAATATTGCTACCCTCCAATCCGAATTAACGAACTATTTACAATCAGGAGCACAACAACATACGCACAACAGCGTAAGCAAAGTACAAATTCACCCTTTTTCCTCACTACACAACCGAGACCCCATTGTTCAATCCCGACGCCCTACCACACGACCATTTAAATGTTTTAAAAATTGTACAAACACACCACCCAACAACAACTTAAACACCACACGTCTCACCGATCAATGCAATCAACACCCAACCAGGATCTACACTCAACTCACCATCCCCTCCGAACATCGGCTTCCACTCCCTTCCAATCACAACACAAACAAAAACAACATAACACTAGATTGACGATACACCAGACACCCCACAACCCACACCACCACAACCCAAGACCAATACTCGTTAGCCTCCCAACAGTGTAACACCAACTCCCCATATTTCGGGCGCTAAAGCTCAAGCCTCTACCCAGCTCCCATCAGGAACCAAACCACAGCCCCAACACACCGAATCCCCACCCCACACCACACCCTTCTCACAACCGAAATAATCCTATTTCATCCATTCAAGTCACACAATCCACACGATCCAACCTAAATTATGCGATCCAGAAATACACCACTAACCCCCCAAACCACCACCAGCCCCCAATGCAAACCCGCGCCAATTACACACGCACCCAACCTTACCCTTGCCCTCCACCTATTAGATCATGACAATCCTCCCCTTTTCCCAACACAACAAGCTACACTAACCACAACCTCCAACACAACATAACCTGCCACAACCCCCCCTTACATCTAGCCAGACCGTCAACATCATCATCAACCGCACTCGACTCAGCGATTTGACGCCATACACACATCCACACACCCACAGCTCACCACACCCACACCACACACAAATCGATTACATCCATAACATAGCCACAATCAAGCTCCAGTATTTGAGAACCACAACACCCCTCCCGCCACCGTAGTCAAGCACCTACACTACGCACCCCCAAACCCCAGTTGTAATCTCCTACCCCCAACCACCTCAACGCACCGCTACACTCTAATACACCACCCTTCACCACCTAATATCCTAACTAGCACCACACCAAACCGCGCGCAAGCCACTACCACACCTCCATCCACCCATCAACCACACGCTAAACAAGAATCTACACACCACCACACAACCCACCCATACTACCTCAAAACACCCAGCATCCCACATATCGATACTAACCACCGACAAAACACTACCAACCCTACACACCAGCACCACTATTGCCATGCGACCACATTCCCGCCATCAACCACTAGGTCTACCAAAACACACCAACACAAAAAGCCCACAACTACCACGCCAAGCCCACCAACCAATCCACCAACGTTAAATCACCCCTACCATCACACAACGACCGCCGAAACTGGGTTCCCCCCTAGATTTTGAAGGAAGAAATTAGAGTCATTTTGGGCCATCCCTAACTTTGCCTAAGACACGACGTATGAACGAGTGGTGATCAGACAACTTGTGAAATAAACGCTGGATGCGCCCATAAATGTCATATTGGCGGCTCACGCCCCGGTTTCACCGGTCTAGGAGATGGATATTGGAACTATCTGCTTTGACGTACCTCTCCGGACCTTTCTTATCGGTCCTCCAACGGAGGCTAGTCTCCACTTCTACTGACAGAAGTATGATTTATACCTAGTTAGCTTCTATCTTAGGTACCCCACAATGCCATTCTAGGAATCTAACCCCCATGCCCACGCCAGCAATAACACGCCCCGCATCTTCAGGCGCGGGCGCGATTGATGGACAAGCGTCGTAACTGTCCTCGTGATTGTGCTATTGGGACCTTCATTATTGCATTATGCATATCTTTCCATTCAGAGACGAGGGGAATACAGCGTACATGCTAGACTATAGAGCTCTCAGAATGTAAGTCGCAACAGACCAATCGTCTTATTCGGTCCTGTATTCGCCTTATCCATGAGGTGCCTCACGTTCATCTCCATTCATCATGGTTAATCTTACACCAGGCCATGCCTACGACCCTACAACGAGCCATATTCTCGAACGCTGTAGCATCATAGACTCAAAACCTGCACGCTAGCACAACCAGCAAGGCCCAGTTGACCCCGACAACCAAAATAAGTCGATCACGGGCCGCACGCACGAATTGAGACTATAGCCAAAAAGGAAATCATTAGGAGGCCAATACAGCGTTATGATTTAGTTGGCGTCATGTGGTAGAGGGGCAAATGCCGACTTTAATGTCTCTAGTCTGGATTATTTATTTACCTTGCAACTGAGAACTTCTTTAGACAACGATTATACCAAACAAAGCACAATCAGAACGAACGAATTGTGCGGCGAATATGAACAGTGAGGTCCACGAGCCTGTCAGGAAGCCGGTCTGGGGGCATCGGCGGAGGCGTAAGCACAGCTGTCGGGGGGGGGGGGGGGGGGGGTGGGGGGGTTTAATTTTCTCGTTACCTTCACTTTCAATGCCCCGGTGTTGTTCTCGTTAAACGCCCTTGGGATCGGGGTACCTGTGGGGGGGATGCATCGTCACGAGTCACGGTACATTATCGCACCCATTTCTCTCTGGTAGTAGTAATGTGTAATATATTGGTACCTTGAATCACTCTGTACCAGTATGGGACCGGAAATGGCAGCAGAGTGTGAGTGTCCCGTTTTGACAAACTGAAGTTGTACTTCGTTGCACATGACACCCAGCTTAAGGTATCCCGACACACAGAAACAAGGCAACGTGACCTCTCCTTGAACCCAGTCCATGGCCCTCACCCAACCCAGTCAGCCTTGATCCAACATATCCCTCTGGAATGGCTCTTAGCCACCCATCCCATACAGTTACGTCCTGCATTCTGGGTGTTTGTCTTCAAGCTAGCTCTGTCCCTACCTCAGCCATGCGACTCTGTTCCTCGATCTCGTGTTGTAGAACCTAACGTGTCTGACCAATCACCTGTCCTAAGTTCATTCCGGGTTTTCCCATGCGTTCAGCTACCACTAAAATCCCTTAGCCCACCAAGTTCTTCCCCACCAGTGATAATTTTAAGGCACGGTCGGTTACCACCGAAGATCCAACTTTATGATATAGGAACGCGCCCCCAGCCCCCATTCCCTCCGCTTCTCACGTTCCATCATGAAGTCCATATGTTTGGAACCTACAAAACACTCAAATACCCCACAAGAGTATGCGCTTTACCACAGTGATACCCATGAATATAATACTCAGTACAGCCAAGAGGCTGTACGTGTACCCGCCATCTAGCCAAAAGGGTATCACTGAGGCCCACCCTCAACGGTACATGCAAAACCCCCCTCGAACCATACACATAACTTACCCCTGCCCTCACGTCCCCTTGAGAGTCTTCCCCCAAATTAGTGCTCTTTGAGATTCGTCTCCAATGCTAACTTCTAAAGCTCTGCTCAGACAACCAACGTTTATCAACTACATCAGTCAAAACAGGCCTAGACATCCGCAACAGCCCAATTCCCCCAACTAGCGCCTAGGCCCCGCCCCCGAATTTACACCCACCAAACATTGTCTTGCAAAACTCATGTAAATCACGACTCCCCCACCTCTACCATTTCAATCCGTCAACTGGCAATCACACCCACAGTCCCTTCATCTGAGGTCAATTGGAGCAAAGGTATCACGTGTCATGTTAGGCAGACAAGCAGGACCTGAGCAGGGTAGAGAAATGCTAACCACGTTGGGGTGGCCATACCCATACCACAAAGGCACAAGGTTCCAGGTCCTACCCCCATTCGACTTGCCCCCATCCCCTACGCTCTTTAAACCATCCGTCAACGTACTCACATCAACCACATAATCCCCTTTGGTCCGCAAAAGGACCTGGACTTTAGCCCAAGCCCACTACCCCCAAACCCTTCTAAAACGGTCCTACTCGCGGTAAATGCTCGCCATAGTAGCGTACCGTCTCACCCACCCTACCTGGATCCCCATAAATCAATCTGAGGGTTTGGTGTACATTCCGTGCAGTCACCCGGGGAACCGGATGGGTAAAGTCCCACAATATTACCACCCCGATTCATCAGATTCTACTCTGATTTAACTCCAGGGGGAATAATGCGCATTACTTAAGATTTAAAAAGTACATCGTAGGGAAGTACACACAAACGGTCGAATTTTCTTTAATATTTGTTCTTTTTCAACCATCGCTCTTGCGTATGTTACTCATACAAATCCCTCCCCCTATCCACAAATATCGGCCCTTGCATTAACCATGTAAAGTAGTCGAATTCAGTGAACCCCATAAGAGCCTTGCCCTTTATTCCGCCTCCGATTCCTTTAAGGCCATTGACACCAGTTTCCTCACCCCGCCAATAAGACTTAATAGTTATGCTCATCCAGTATTCCTAGGCTGCACGTCCATTCAAGATCCTAAGAAATAGTGATCCAAACAGTAATTGTGGTGTCCCGAGCGAAATGTACCGCCTTCGGCTATAAACCAAATGACAGCCCTGCGCATATCACTGTCAGCCAGTTGCTCCTGTCTTCAATGGTACAAACATTGATGTCCCAATAAATCATCCAAATGTCAAAGATTACTGGCGCAACTATAGTAGGTCTTCTTTAGCTGTTATGGGCAAGGTGTGTAATTTTCTGTCTTCTGTTATTGGTTACTTGTCTGGGTGTTGACAGGGGGGGTAGTGACGAGGGACTCATATAACAATATAAGAGCTCCTTCACTAGGTAGAACTCGCACCACAGATATATTGCACAATGTCAACCATCCAACCAGGCCGCCCTACCCCATCCCTGAAGCATGATGGAAGAGCAGTGAGTACTAGTATATTTACATGATACTGAAGTAACATATAGTGTACATGTTTTAGTGATGGGCTAACATCCACTGTGATTTGGCTTTGAAGTACGTTTTGAATAGTACGCAACGCGCCGACCCCCTCAACAACCATGTCACACTAACACCGTCATCATACCTCCCGCTAATAATCTCCCACGTCGCAGCAGCCCCTCTATCTTTGACACACTGCTACCACATCGCATACCCCACACAACGATTAAGAAATCAACCGAAAAACACGACACGAACGCATAGACTGCCTACATAATCGCAACGCTTGTCTCATCTGCCCCACCAATACATACATCTCTACAGATTTTACCGCCTTCTCCCTATCCCTCAAACCCATGCTGAACGCTAAAAAGTCACTCAACAAATTTAACAATACGCCCGTATAGAATGAAACATCTCTTCTCTATATGAAAACACAACGCTTCGCCAGACAAACCCCATATTCAGCCGATACCTCGTGCTCTGGTACAAGTCCCCTATGTGCATCTCACTGACTAGAACCGTGTGTGGGTCCTCTCCCCTCAACACTGATTCAGCTTCATTATAAGCCTATACCATCACTTCTTCAAAAAGCATCGTGGTCCTTAAACGTCTTTGTGTTTAACCAAGTCTCATGCAAGTTGGTTAAATCCAACCAGAGGGGTTGATGCACGATTTGTTGTCGTTTTTCTGTGAGCCGTAGATTTCCTGGTGGACCACCTGACAGGAGGCACTGGAACCAAAAACCTCTCTATAACGCTCAAAGGGGAGCCAGGAGTTTTTCTGACGGATTTTTTCCCAATAAAATGCAGCCCTCTAACATGTCATATGTAGGGACTGGCTTTTTTATGTAATCACAATTCCATGATGTCATTTGAAATGAGGTTCGCAATCTGCCTATCAGATCCATCCTCATGACTACTTTAATGTGCTTCTGATGATTGTTGATAGCACCTTGGAAACTAAATCTTATTTATATTAAGTGAATCGTACACCACTTATTTAGTAGTTTTGCCTAGCATTAATTATTTACATACACTAATTGTTCCCCACTTTGTCTATATCGTACAAGCACTTGTATGTTGCAAAAACAAAGAGCTGGTAGTTAATTAGGGCCAAAGAGGAATTAAGTTCCATCCCTACACCACCCAGTGGCATTCCGCCACCCAAAGAGTAATCAAATCTAAGAACGGACATTCCATTCCTCGTGGGTGTACGATAAAACTTATTTGGATAGTCAGATTAAATGTTACACCATTCAGCACTATACCAAAGTATATACCCTGCCCAAATTACTTATCTCATGCGATATATCGTTTACTGCCGTTAGCTTACATCATTCAGTTTGCTGAAGCATGTAAAATACAACTATATTCACTATAAACCAATCATCCCTGTGGAATTGTGTGGGGATTACAGAAACCATTTGGAGCCATAACAATACCTGACTTCCTGTAATAAATAAATATTCAGTATGCCAATCATTGATCCTTTGGAATTTAAATACATCCTAAATAAGCACCCCCATCCACCACTAAGTTCCGCAAGATCAGCTGAACAACTTTGACTAACCCCCGTCGCCCTAATGTACCCCACTCCCCCCACATCCTCCCCTATCCCCTAAATCCTATTTACCTAACTAACCCCCTAATAAAGGAACCTCTCTCCATACACAACCCCATTATGATACGTTAGAAGTTGTGCCTCCTCATCCTCCCCACCGGCCTTGCCCCCCTATCCCGGCCAGCTCCCCCCATAAACCGCCCTCCATCCTATCCAAACTCCTTGTTTGAAAATATACCCACCGCTCGTACCCTTTCTACACCCCTGTCCCCTCGTCCGCCAAGCCATCAACCAGACGCAGACCAGAGCACCGCTGATACCCCGAAGGCATTAAAACCGTAACGCATGATAATAGTTTTATTTGTCAGGAATGATACATTTTCAAGCTTTACTGGTGCGCAAGTGGGGAAGCAGTAGTCCGTCCCTTCCCGTGCTGTATGTAAGTGTCCATTCACGTATGTCCGGGGGTCTTTGTCAATACATATGCTATTGCCTGTTACTACACTCCTTTTATCATTACACTCCCCAGCCCCATTCATAGGCGTCCCTCGCATATTTTATTGGATATATCGTTCTCAACCCTCTAAATATTTACAGATTATTCGCCCATCACTTTGTGGCGCGCAGGTGCTTATATTTTTGAAGTCAAATAACGAAGTACCAATAAGTTAAGATCGCTTAGACCTATCACTAAATCGCAGGCATGCACATAGGATGTACTCGATATAACGCAATCAGGTCTGTTGTAGATTACCCTTTACATGGGTTTTTATTGTGCCAAGAAGGGGAATAAGTGATAATACCTTTATATAGTGGGTTCAGGGGTGCCTGGTGGCTAGACCTTATGTCATTAGGGAGGATAGGCAAGGGTAGAAGAGTAGTCCCAATGGATGAGCCTGGCCTCACCCATTATATTTATGAGAGTCCGTGTCCAACCCAAATGTGCGCTTGTTGTGTACACCATGGCAACAGGGGTCGCAGTTAACTGATTTCACGTAGTTAACTGTTATTTTCAGTGGCATTCGTACTTCCAGCGGTATATCCTTGACCAAAAAAGTCGCAAACCCACTTAGGTAAATGCGTGCCTTAAGGCAATTACACCAAGAAATAAATTAAGGGAATTAAATGCTGTATTTGTGTAATCATACTACAACTCCTAACATCCTCACCACGGGTTAGCCAAACAAATCACACCTACATCTATAACAAGATTTTGCATCAAATATAATACCCCACCCAATAATTGTCACATTCTAAACCACTTTATTTAAAATAACAACCTGGCTTCCCCCACATTACTCAATACATCCAATAAATTTTCAGAGCCAGCATTACCCCCTTACATTATACTGAAATGCCCATAATCTTTCCAGAGAATAAAATACTAACACACCCACAGCATAACGATGATACCATATCGCACCTAAACCACTGATCCTTACAGCATCCCACCTACCAATCGCGCAACCTTCTCCTGGCTAAATATCGCACTCCGATCTATATAATAACATAAGATGCTCCTGATGTACAATAAATATGACTCTGCTCTTGCCAACCACGTTGGTAAATATTCATATCTGAAATAGAGCCAATTCGATACCAACTCCTTTTCATTCATGCCCCCACGCTACTGGGAATTCTGCTACACACCACACATATATACAATTACGTTCCGCACCTCCAGAAAGTTATCAGTTAGCTTGTTGGATTGTCGGTTGTATGATGGCCTAATCGAAACTTTAATTATGTTGTGGGCCCCAGTTAGAACAGCCAAATACTCATTCCACATAGCGGCGTCGCAATTAATTGTATGGTGAGAGAAAGTAGCACAATCGCTCGTGATCACCCTAGTCAAATATAGCCCCCGGCTGCCTCGATCCAACATGACCTATATGTTATACCTTATCCATGCTTTAATTTATTGGGGCATCCTCGTACAACTTCCGGGCTAAAGGGAGCAAATCAGTACCTGAAGGAAACGCGGTAAGCTGATTGTACGTCCTCTATTGGGCCGAATGCTCGGCCAGGTGGGGTACTAATAACTGTATTCACTTATTTGGAAAAATAATTATGATTTATACGATTTCCGTATTCCTAACCTCACGTAGGGCGCGCAGAGAGAGATGTCATGCCGGAGAGCTGTATATGTAAAATTATAATATTGATAGACTAATCTTTTAGAAGAATCAGAATTAATAAATTCAAAAGTCAGAACACTAAGAAAAAAACGAGAGCACCTAATAACCTACAAACCCCCCCCCGCCCCACCCCCTGGCCACCACTGTACTCTAACAAACCCACATCCCACAAATGAACTCTCCCCTACTCCACACAGCACCCCTGCTGCACCAGATTTACGTTTTTTTTCAACTCAAACCCATACAATAACTCACTTATACCCAAACTCACATATCTCCCCCTGTTCATTCCATTCTTCTTCTCCATCACGCTCACATCCAGTCCCTTTCATTTATACCACCTAATTCTAACCCCCCCACATGAACTCACCCATGCATGGGAGCCTACTACCCATTGTGAAGGTGGTCGCCCAACCCACGTCGGTTTTTTCCCCCACCAATTAAAGCCAATATGTGTACAAGGCTTCTCCATGAGTAATTTGGATATCGTGAAAATTAACAAACTATACAAATGCGGTAAATATTCAGACATTACCGCCATCTGATAGGGGCTCTGTAAGGAAACGTTGAGTAATCCCAAGCTTGATCTTCCAGGAGAGGAATTTGATCCTTCATCTAATTTGGTATCTACAAGTCTACATAGACACCTCAGAGGGGCCATATTGTAATGAAAGTGTGTCAGAAAATTCACATTGTTTGCCCATCATCAACCAATCAGAGCCCATAGCAACCAGTCAGAGCCCATAGCAACCAATCAGAGCCCATATAACCAGTCAGAACCCAGACCAACCAATCAGAGCCCATAGCAACCAGTCAGGGCGCCCATTTAATTTCATATAGTGCTCTGGAAAAATGAAAAGCGGATGTTAGAGATATCGAAGCACTGACCAAAAAAGACAATTAATATGATTCACGAATTGATTTTTTTTATAGGTAGACCAAACCATAACACATACTAAGAGAACCGCCACTGGAACCACCACATACCTGAGGCCTGGGTTGACTCTCCTTGGGGGTAAGCTGACCATTCCCTATAGTAAATACAAGATCCATATGTATTGTCCAGGATAACCTGTAATATTCTTACAGGTTGTGGAGGAAACCTGTCGGGACCAGCGGGAGTCATCACATCTCCAAAATATCCCAACATTTACCCCAATAATGCGAACTGCCACTGGAATATTAATGCCAATGGAAAGGTAAGGACAGGGCTGCCGTAAGTAATTTCAGGGCCCCATACAGCCAAAGTATCGTGTCCCCCATGGCCTCCAGTAGAGTATAAGATACTTGAAACAAAGGGGGGCCCTCTGCCAGTGGGCCTCCTTGTTTTCAATTCACAATTTGACCCTAGGGCCCCCTACATCATAACCCCTTTTACTGTGCCCCTTTTGGTATCGCGGCCCTGGGTAAGGGAGGGACCGACAATCTTAACTGCACATTGATACCTTATTGACTGGCACCCATAGGAGCAGGCATACAATATGTACAATTTGTGTATCTGCACAGGGGCTCAAATTAGTAAGGGAGTCACTATCACCTCAATGCAGCTTTCTGCAGTCTCTTAGATTGCATGTAAAGGACTAAGCTAATGAATCTAATAGTTTACAATTTAGGGGTTTTGCCATCACAAACTTTGATGACATATTGATAGGATTTGCCTTCAATGTTAGATAAGTGCACGTCCCAGAGGTGGAAGTCGCACCTGTCTCCAGAATGGACCCTGGAAAATCCCCTGTTCTGAATAGAAGTTTGGGCGCCATGCCATTTTTCTCCCCTTTTAAATTTCATGGGAGTTCTAGTACTTTCAGACTTTACATTGAGGCGTACCTAATAAAAACCACCAATATTGGTGATGGCAAAACCCCTTTAATGGTGGATTGTTAGGGAGACATAAGGGGTACCTTTAATTTTAGAGCAAAAGGACTTTAAATGCTCTCCAGGGGGCCCCTTTGCTGATTTTTTCCCGAAACTCCCACCAAACATAAAAAAACGGGCAATTTGTATGAGCAGAAGATGTCCCCAACCCATATGAGGTTCTGATGTCTTTCTCTACTCATGGAAACAATTTGGAAGATACAAGACTAACTGATGGTGTAAGGCCGGTTTTAAAACCCCTATCTGAGATGTTGCGAATGACGGACACTAGCACATCATTTGGGCGTCCAAAGGGGAACGGGAAAAACCCCCCAAGGGCCCCTGGGGATGGGGAGATGGGAACAGTTTTTTTAAAAAGGGAAAAAAGATAAGGGAAACAGGAAAGGGAAGAGGTAAGGCATCATATACATTAGTGTAAATAGCCCCAAGATTTTTAACCCACTGATGGGCCCAGATAATCTCCACTGGTGGCCCCAAGAATCAACTCCAGTGGTGGGCCCCAAGAATCAACTCCACTGGTGGCCGCAAGAATCAACTCCACTGGTGGGCCTGAAGAATCAACTCAACTGGTGGGCCCTAAGAAACAACTCCACTGGTGGGCCTTAAGAATCAACTCCACTGGTGGCCCCAAAATCAACCCACTGGGGGGCTCCAAGAATCAACTCCACTGGTGGACCTCAAAAATCAACTCCACTGGTGGGCTCCAAGAGTCAGCTTCACTGTTGGGACCCAAGAACCAGCTCCACTGCTGGGCCCTAAGAATAATCTCCCCTGGTGGGCCTCAAGCATCAGCTCCACTGGTGGATCCCAAGAATCAACTCCACTTGTGGCCCCAAGGACAACCCCTGGTGGGCCCCCAAAAATGAACTCCACTGGTGGGCCTTAAGAACAACCTACTTGGCCCCAAAGATCAATCTACGGTGGCCCCCCCAAAATCAACCTACTGGTGGCCCCCAAAATCAACTCACTGGTGGGCCCCTAGAATCAAATCCACTGGGGCCCCAAGAAAACAATCCACTGGTGGCCCCAAAGACAACTCCACTGGGGGGCCCCAAAATCAACTCCACAGTGGACCCAAAAATCAATCCACTTGTGGGCCCAAAATCAACTCCACGGTGGCCCAAGAGTCAGCTCCCCCTTGGGCCCCCCCGGCGCAGTCTGAAAACCGCCAAAAAAAAACCCATTTTTGGGGGGGGCTTTTCATTTTTAAAATTAAAAAGGCTGTTGGAGACTTATGATACCATCTAATAGATCTGGTGCCCTCTTTTGTGATTTAAAACTCTAAAACAAAACCCTCCGACCCATATGTGAAGCCTAATCAGTTGTTCTTTCCCTTCCCTATGTTAGCTCCCTTTGTCATTACTGAAGCTCTAAGGCCACTTGTGATTAGGGTCAAGAAGGGTCTCTATTTTCATAGTTATAAGAAAGCTAATCCTCATTTTTGTTCTTTTCGTCTTGTTACAGTTCTCACTCACCTTCACCGACTTTCACATCAAGGGCGACGGTAAAAATTGTTTGGACAAGATGAGGATCTACAGAGGAAGGAATTTCAACTCCTTGTATCAGCAGAGGGATATCTGTGGGCAGAATCTTCCATCTCCAATCACTTCCTGTGATAATGCAATGCAGATTTACTAAGGGTTGTTTTGTTATGTACTGTACTAGCAAGGCGTAAGTCTCAAAAAAGGGTGTTCTGACCTTACTGTTTCCCAGAGCCTGCCTTCACACCGCTTAGGGTTCCATTTCCTGTTCAGTTGTGGACGTTCACAAAAATTCAGGCCCTACTCCATTTCAGGGTCCCCTTTTCCCGTTCAGGTTGTGGCGCTTCTACAAATTCAGGGTCCCCTTCCCTTTTAGGGTGTGGGTGGCTCTACAGCTTCAGGGTCCCTCTTCCTGTTCAGGCTTGACGGTTCTACACTTAGGCTTCACTTCCCGTTTATCTTGGACTATTCTCGCCCTTCGGCTACCACTTCCTGTTCAGGCTGTGGGCGCTTCAATAGCTTCAGGCTTCCACTTCCTTTTCAGTCTGTGGACGGTTCTACAGCTTCAGGCTCTCACTTCCTGTTCAGGCTCCCACTTCCTGTTCCGGCTGTTGGCAGTTCTACAGCTTCATGCTCCGACTTCCTGTTCAGGCTGTGGGTGGATCTACAGGTTAAGGCTCCAATTCTTGTTTACCCTGGGAGCAGTTTTTTACAAATTAGGCCCCCCCTTTCTGTTCAGGCTATGAGTGGTTTTCGCTTCAACTTCCACTTTTTTTTTCAGGCTGTGAGTGGGTTTTACGCTTCAGGCTCCTCCTTCCTATTCAGGTGGGTGTTCTACAACTTTAGGTCCCCCCCTTCCCGTTTAGGTGGGGGCAGTTTACAACTTCAGCTTACTTCCCTTTTCAGGCCCGTGGACTTTTTTTTCAGTTCAGGCTTCCATTTCCCTTTTCAGGCTGGGGGTGGTTCTACAGGTTCAGGCTCCCGCTTCCTGTTCAGGCTATGGGCAGTTCTACAGCACTGACTGATATTTCACCTCTGGTACTCCTAGCTGAGCCTGTTACTGGGACATTGGTGATGGGGGGTTCTCACCAGGTGGTTAAAGATAAAAAAGGGTTAAAGTTTATTAGCTCCTGTTCTGCTGGTAAGACACAGCAGGGAGTGACCTCCCCATCCTGGTTACTGCTAGAGCAGAGAGAGGTGGTTGGTAATCTAGGAAAGATTTTGTACAAAAGCAGAAAATGTTCAAAACTTGAAAGGAGCAAAATCAGACAGCATGATTTGGTAATAATTTTTGGCAAATTTTTTTTGTCCTACAATGTAGGGGAATCCCCCTTTTAAAAGCCTTAGGTCCCAAAGATTGCCTTTAATATGGTGATGGGGCTTATGATATCATCCCCCAAAACAAAAGTCCCAGGTTGTTTGCATATTTTTGAGTAAAAACTGCTGTGTGAAACGCGTTTCATTCCCCCCTCCACCTTATTAGGAAATCCATGTAAAATGAAGCCTTGAGTAGATTTGCACAACCCCTGTGGATGGGCCAAACCAATATGGTGCCTCCCCTCCACCAACAGGAGCTCAAACCACCTTCCTTTGTGATCAATGATAAAACTAACAAATTAAACTATTGACCCACCACCCCCATCGTAACAGAGTTTTTCCCCTTTTGGATTCCCCCTTTAAAGGGATTTTTTGACAACACTCCACCATTGCTTCTGATTTGTTTTCTATTTTCAGAAAATCTATGGAAAAGAAATGCAAAGAACATTGTCCCCTTTCCCTTTCATTACCTGGGCCCCATCATGAGAGACCGGACTTCTTTCTGCTGTTGTTGTCACATCTACATCAGAGGTTCTGTTCGGAGCCTCCAACCGTGCTTGATGGACCTCATTAACTACAATGGGATCTGTTGGGTTTTCATTGTGGGGGACAAAATTTTTAAAATTTTTTTTTTGGGGGGAAGGTGGGGCACTCTTTATATGTTTTTTTTTTTTTACAGAATTTGAGTAAAATGAGCCCAATGCACTTGTCTTGTGTTATGTGTTGTTTTTGTTATAAATAATAAATTATATATTATGTGCATTGCTTGTATTGAGATTACTTTGAGTTGATGTGTTACCTTTCTATAAGGCCATGTCCCCACTGCACGGGTTTTTCGGCCGGTTTGCGGTTTTGCAGACCGTCTGAAAAACCGGCCGCAAACGAGAACAATTGTGCTCTATGGAAAACCCGTGCGAGTCCCCCTGTCCCCATTCCAGGGTTTTCCGCTCGGCGGTTTTTCTGTCAGCGGACCGCCCACTTTACAATCAACAAGCAAAATCTTCCATCCGGTTTTCGGACAGAATATGCGCAATTGAATGTGAAGGGGGAGGGCCCCCCCCCCCCCCCCCCCCCCCGGGTCCCTGGGGACGGTGGCAAAAGAGGACAAATACCGGTCGGATAAACTGACCGGTATTTGTCCATTGCCGTGGGGATGCAGCCTAACACTGCTCTTCCTTTATGTGCCAGAGAGGCCTATGGGTTCTCTTGCACTCTGGGGCCCGGGTATGACTGCTGACTTGAAAACCATTTTAGTTACGGGGGTTGTTCACTAAAAGGGTTTCTGCTTTTTATGTTAAAGATTTGCAAAAACAAGCATTTGCAATAGGGTCCATTAACAGTGTTACCTATCCTAGATATCCCCTCTTGAGGGCTGATCAGCCCCCAGGTCGTTTTTAAACTACGACCTTTTTTGATCATCCTGATGGGCGCCACATGGTTGTTGCTAAGCCTGTTTGATCTTCCTGATGGTGCCAGCACTGGTTGCTATAGCTACGCCTGTTAATCTCTCATGATGGTTTTGCCACACTGGCCCCGCTATAGCAAATCTGTTCAATCTCTCATTATAGGCTGCCAGTGCGGCGCTATAGCTACAGACCTGTTCAATATCTCATGAAGGCTGCAACATGGTCTATACTACAACCTGTCCAAATTTTCCCTAACCTGCCAGCACTGGTTCAAATACTACAGCCTTTTTTTATCTCCCTGAAAGGCTGCCAAGCTGGTTGCTATCCCCAAAACAGACCTTTTCAATCCTCATTATAGCTACCAGTGCTGGTCGCTAAGCTAAAGATCTTTAAATCTTCAGATAGGCCCAGCAGGGTTTTGCTATAAACAGACCTGTTTGATTTCCCTAAGGCCCAGCACGGGTTGCTATAGCTACAACCTTTTTTGATCTATCCTGACAGGCTGTTGCTATAGCTACAGACCTGGCTTCATGAAACTATAGAAGCCAGTAAACACCCCCCTGAATTCAAAATGAAAGCAGGAAAACAGGACAAATCAATGTAGTGAGACAACCCCTTTAGGCCAGTATTTGTATAGAATCATTGTGCAAGTACTAGCGGGATAACCAAGAAAAAAGGGCACAGGGGGGGACCCAGCAGAATAAAATGCTAATGAGCCCAGATCCCAGCAGCAAAAGCACTGGGGCACCCTGAATAAAATGCTGCGGAGGGCCGAGTCCTGGCAGCAAAAGTGTTAGCGGACAATGTATAACATGCTAAGGAGCCCAGGTTCTGGCAGAAAAAGCATTGGGTGACCTGGCTGAAAATGCTAAGGAGCCCGGGGGCCAAGCAGCTAAAAATTTGGGGGACCCCGAATAAAAAGCTGGCAGCAAAAGCGTTTGGGGCCAGAAAAAAATCTAAGGCCTGTTACTGCGAAAATGGGACTATTTCGGGCCCCTATTTCGCACCGTACTGCCTCAAAACGCGGAGATACGCCCAGTCATTACAGTAAAACACCTCTCTAGAGAACTTGGATTACTCTCCCCCTCCCCCCTCGAAATCCTGAGGGGGAAAATGACATGTCAATTACTATCAATATGCGCCGGGCTGGGCCCCCCCCCCCCCCCCCCCCCCTTCACCCCGAACACCCGCCGTAATTGGGGCGAAAAACATCCCGCAATTTTCCCGTGTGAACCTAGCCTTAAAGCCCGGTTCCGGGAGAAAGCTTGGGGGCCCTACTAAAAAAATTTGGACCCCCCCGGGCCAAGCAGCAAAGCATTTGGGGGACCCGTAAGAAAAGGGAAGGTAATTCACACGGCTTAAATTGCCGCACATTTTGGCGCACATTTTGCCGCAATTACAGTAGTTCATAGCTCTCATAGAGAACTTTGGATTACGCGTCGTCTCCACACACAGATACCCCGCAACACAGTCAATTGGGCCGGCCCCGGGGCTGACTCCCCGGTGGTTCCAAACACACAGCGAATTTGGGGACTTACTAAATACGCCGCAAAAGCCGTTGTAAAAACCCCAAGAACCCAGGTCCCGGCAGCTAAAGCATTGGGGGACCCTTGAAAAAGCTCAGGAGCGTGTCGACTATAGCTTGCCCCAAACGATACGCAAATGCAACTTCATTCTAATGGGGGACATGGAATCCTTGTTCTTGGGACTGGTGAGGGTCTCATTGATCAAATTTTTATGAAGACCATAACGCTTTTTTTTGCTTACACAATTATAGCATTTTCCGGTAGCCAGATGCTCAATAGTAAAAGAGCCCTGTTTTTTTTAATACATAGCCCCAGATCTCCTGCATTGCCATAGTGTGAAATCATATAATTCACCACTAGAGGGATCTTATTACATTACTAAGCTCAATTTTCA